>JADLZN010006717.1:0-41291 GCA_018155175.1 Sinocyclocheilus anophthalmus | reverse complement strand
AAGAGTGAGGAACAACAAAACAACATTTTTAATGTTGTAGTGAAGTGCGTAAAGATTAGTCCTAAAAACTAGATCCCGAATGTCTGAGAATCATCCAGTGTGAACAGCGAGCTGGGTAAAGAGCGCCAGCGATCAATTTCTAACAAGGAGACGAATCTCGGGCTGCACCGTTAGAGACTCGCGGGGAGACGGTGACACACACAAATGTGACAGCTGCAAGTGAACTGGAGCTCTTGAAGCTTTATAATGTTTAGACAGTTACACAGTCGAACATAATGTGCCACTCATGTGTTATATTTCTTTCCCAAACATAACGGATCGCGTGGAAACAACTGAGTTGCGATGTCCTGATTGGAGGAGTGTTGGTTGCCATGGGAGTGAGTTTCCTGCGAGCGTGGCAAAAGCACAGTTGTCTTCTGGCCCACTCATAATAACATGCATTGCTATGCATATTCATATTTGCACTGCATAATTTTCATAAATAATAAATAAAATACTGTTGTAACATTGTTTCAATCCGAGATGTACGATGCATAGGCTATTAAAAAAAATATTAGGATTTTTTTTTTTTACCTGCATTACTGGAAAGATTAAGAAACGTCCAAATCAAATAAAATCACGTTAAGTGACTGATTGTAGGACGCCTTACACTCAACATCCTCAGTAACTATTATCGATCTCAACCTTTCAGACTCCTGCCCTGATCATTTAACAGCAGAGCGCCTTACAGAATTGTATATGCTCATCAACAGCGCCATCTACTGTCCAATAATCTCATCATAAGACGCAATACGACTCGACTACACGTTTGAACGGAAGAAAAACAACAACGGGGGAAAACCACATATTATTTTGATTCAGTAATGCAAAGTTACTCTGAAAATAAAATGCTAGAAAATAATTTCACCCCTTCTCGTGTCAGTAACTTGCATCTTTTAGTTGAGCTAAATAACCGTGGGTTCTCTGAGGTGCGCAAATGTGATTCAGTCCACCTAAAAATAATATTAATATTTAATTAGGTTAAATATTATGATAAATGTTATTAAAATTAAAACCTGTAATCTTTAAAGATACACGCTACACAACTAATAATACAATACGGGATTAAGACGGGATAAAGAAGACATAAAGAAAAATAAACATGCGATAAAGAAAGAAGACGCTAATGCGTTAGATAACCCGCATCTTTATCTGCAGTTCAGCACCTCGGACAGCTCCACAAACTGACAGCCCAGAGAAAAGTTAGACAAAACAAATAGACAACAAAACTTGAACCTGAAACCAATAAAGCCCTCTAAAAGTAATACACAATGAATCCAGCAGTTCACTTTCAATACTTGGTATAAAATTCTACATGTGACAAAAAGTGAAGAAAAACCTTACCTGATGTTGATTTTCTGAGAGGAAATGTCATATTTAGCAATTAAATATTGGAAAGAACAAAGCAGGAAGACAGTGGTGATTCAAGCAGCAGCAAGCAGGAGGATGTTTTCAAAGTTTTAACCATACTAAAAGAAATCCTAATGGAACAGTCGAGAGGCCATCAAGGCGGGGCCAGCTGCATTCAGAAATCATTAATGGACATTAGTGACTAGCCATTACGACTTCTAAAGCGGTCATTAAAGATTCATTGGGAAGCGCTGTTGATCCGGCAAACACAGGGCGTGTGTTCACTAAACTGCAGTGCTCTGGGTCAAAATTGCAGGGAGAAAATCGAACATTGTACTTCCTACTAGAGCAGAGCTTTCGTTCCTCTCACGTTACAAAGAAATGGCTGTAAAGTGATCCTTTAATGCGTCGCGTAAACCAGTTATACCAGACCTTCCATTCTCCACTCAGAAGCATCAACGAGCATCTGCAGATAAACGGCAAACATTAGCTGTGCTTTTCCCTTCTGTTGTTCTCAAAGTGTCTGACAGATTTAACAGCGATCTAAGCATCCAGATAAAAGAGATTCAACACAATTCTTTTAATAAAACAGCTGCTGGTAGTCCAGTAAACTTTCACGATCTTGACAAAACTATTTGAAATAGGAAGGATGAACTTTAATATCAATTCCATTTCATTAATAGCAGTCTGAAGATTTAAACCACGCAAGGTTTGCATATTCATAAGCATGAGCAAATTAATGCAGTTAGACTGATGATTGAACAAAATAATCAGCCGCTGATTGCCACAAAACAGCTAAATATAACGGTCACAATAAATATGTTTATTATGACTGAAGTAGAAAATGTTAAATGAGGCAGATCTCAGGTGATTCTCTAAAACATCACTGAAAGTGAAACCAATAAACAATCATTTCTGACCTTCAACAGCACCTTCATTTCAAGTGTATTAATAAAGGCAGCAGTGTCTGTTATACCAAAGGTAAATGCAAATGTAAGGATATAAAAAACATTGTGAAATGTAACAAGAGATCCACTGTCCAGATGAATGCAAAATGCTTTTCCACAACAATCAGATGATAGTCTTTAAATTAAGGGTTTGGTGGGAGGGATCTACAGCATCAGACACTTACTATATTCACTCCAAATAACATTTACTGCCAATAAGACAAGTTCACTTTATTGCATCTACTGACACACACCATTATGGTTAACTGTGAATATACTGTAAGCAATGTTGTATGTTTAATCTTGCACCATTTGTCCCCCCCCACCCCGTGGAGCCCATAATTATACAAGCCCTAAATATTTATTAAAAATGGCAAATAGAGAAGGAATGATTCATGAATCACTGCCTCAAAAGTGTTTATCAATGGTTTGTCCACTAGATGGAGCAAACAAATCATATTTATAAAGCTGTGCAGTCCTTTCATGACTTCATAAAGCAAATTATGTTTGTCCAATACATTATTATGTAACTGTTAATACATACCTATTACTGATATTTAGGTTATATTAATATAAGCTAAATTACAATGACCTATTTTATAACGTTAACAAGTCAAAGTTGAACATTTTCCAGTTATTTGCATATTTATTAGAACTTTACTCTTACTTCACTCTTCAGAGGTCAAAATGACCTCTTTTTTTTACAACATAGATTGTAAGATCAATAAAGTGCAACAGGAATTTTTGTGGGGCCAAAACCTGACAATGGCTTTGTATTTTAGCATTTCCAGAAACCTGAAGTCAATCGGCTTTTTGCTAAATGCCTGAAATATAGTTTGTGGTTGAGCTCAAGATATTTTCACTTACTTGTCGTGAAAAAAGCAGTCACATAACAAGTGGCTAAATGGGATTACCAAGGTTGTTAGGGATATTAAATATCAACACGCTAAACAGGTAAACTCATCTATCTACTCGCTAGTCCACTTTTACAACCTCACCATGTTAATGATTGCGCTCTTAATGTCAGGGTTTTTACCTCTGCTGATTGTGTATAGAAATATCATAAAAGTTGTTTATCTGTGAAGATTAAGATAAACTAAACATGTACAAATCAAAGTTTTGTCGGTCAGAGCTTATTTTCTACAATAATTTAAAAAAAAAATCCTATTTGGTTTTGTCAAGGGAACTAGGGTGATGCAAACTTCTCAGTTGCTTTACAAAAATACGTCATTGCTGCAGCACTCTATAAGAAACTAACACTGACAAGGACAAACAAATATAGAAATATTCATGACTTCATATGTTTTTTCTTTGAGTCAATGGCACTTGTTTTTTGGAGTTGGAGTTTGAGTTGAATGATAAATGGAGCAGAGGGCCATTTAACACTAATGACATAAACATTTCATTTCAGGTCCCTGAAGATCGATTACAAACATATAGCGAATATGAAAAGACATTGCTATTTAGCATCAACCATAAAGTGCAGACAAAAGGCACAGAGAAAGTCACAGCTGATCAGAAGGCGCAAACAGCTTGATGATTATGATGATGGATTATAGGAGCTCTGATGAAAGACACTGCTGGACAATTAGTGTGACTGCTGTCCACTGAAAATTAGCTACCTTTACAATACCTATGCTGGTTTTACAACATCCTCAGGTGGTTCAAAATTCACAATCCTCCCCCCACTAAAGAAGCGCAAACCAGCGGTGTTCACTGATTGTTCTGCTTGTCTGAACTGCAGAAATGTCTCATCAGAGGGTTCACAAAAACTGACTCATAACATACAGCAAATGCCTTGCAGATGAGGAAACGGCCACAATAGAGCACCTGTTTTATTACATCCTGCGGTATACAAGAGTTGACACACAAACACACACACACACACAACCACACCACACACACCCACACCCACACACACACACCACCCACTGATAATTGTTCCATTTCCTGCTGACACACATAGGCACACAGATGGCCATACTGATCCTCTCTCATCGCCTGGGAACGCTCAGATATCAGCAACATACAGCCTTCTCTTCTCCAAGCACAGCCAGAAAGAATGACATCATCCCTCAAAGATGCGCAGACATCATGGCTGTGAGAGCATTCAATGGCCACTAGATAGAGCTGTTGTTAACAGACTTTGAGATGCACAGGCAGTTGCAGAGAACGAAGAGCCTTTTGACCCCTGCATCTTATTTTCTAACCTCAGTGAAAGGTAGAAGGTGTGTAATATTTAAAACACATTCATTTTTGAGCTGTGTCAATGATTATAGGTTAGTGGGAGTATTCAAAAGGTGATCACTGACACAGAGGATCAATTGGGTGTCATGTTTTACCTTTAAACAGCAAGTGGAACGAACAGAGATTAAGCTGAAAATGGCGGGGGAGAAAGAGTGAAGATGAAGTATGTGTTGTTCTAATGTGGCCCAGGAGCCCATGAGGGTTCACAGCATCTTACTGCTGCTAAAAACAGGAGGGCCTTCTGGTGAGCGCTGTCCACTACTCTGTGGCATTCATGCGTTGTCATGGCGACAATGTCTAATATCATTTCGTGTGTGTGTGTGTGTGTGGTGTGAATTAGATGGGGAAGGGACATATATCTACAACCCTCTACTACCCCCCATTCCCCCTTTTTTTCTCTTTCTCTTCACGCATTGTCTTTAACAGCAAAATGGGATTTTCAAATCATGTCCACAACCAGGTTACCCGTCACATGCGGTCTGCTTTGAGCCGCTGATGTAATAAGTGTTAGACGTGAGAAATAAAATAAAGTGTAATTGGAAGAGATGAAGGAGAGATTGGGAAAATAAAATAATAGGGTGGGTGCAACAGAATGAGAGGGATGGGGCATATTTGTCATCATTGAATGTTATAATAAGGAGAAGATGAATGCAGAGATTGTGAGTGACAGAAAATAAGAAAGAGCAGCAAAAAGGATGAATAAAATGAGGCTGTGATTAAAAAAAAAAAAAACAATTCCACCCAAAAGTCCTAAATAAATCTAACCTCCATTCCTGTGAAATTTTTTTCGGGGGTCTTACATGTATGTTTATTTTCAAAAGTAAGATTTTTTAATGTTTTTGAAATAAGTCTTTATTCTTACCAAGGCTGCATTTATTTATTTAATATTGTGAAATATTATTACTATTACAAATAACTGTTTGGTATTTGAATATATTTTAAAATGTATTTATTCCTATGATGGCAAAGCAGAATTTCAGGCTTCAGTGTCACATGATCCTTCAGAAACCATTCCAATATTCGATCTGGTGCTGCACTAAACATTTTCTATTATTATAAAATAAAATAGAAATCTTTTGTTACGTTATAAATGTCTTTACTGTCACTCCTGATCAATTTAACGCATCCTTGCTGAATAAAACTATTAAAAAAATACTGAATTATAAATATAAATAAAATTAAAATGGGAAAAAGTATGAATGTGTGAAATGTGTAGGTATGTATGTATGTATATACTGTAATATATATATATATATATATATATATATATATACAAATAAAAAATGTATGAAATGTGTGTTGTGTGTGTGTATATAAATTATATATATGTATTTATAGCACACACACACAAAAAAGTCTTCTGATATCTCATCAAGGCTGTATTTATTTGATCAAAAATACAAAAAAACTGTAATATTGTGAATATTATTAAAATTTAATATTTAGTTGTGTGAACAGCGCAGAATTTTCAACAGCCATTACTCCAGCCTTCATTGTCACATGATCCTTCAGAATTCATTCTAATTTGCTGATTTATTATCAGTGTTGAAACTATTGTGCTGCTTAACATTTTTTTGGAACCTGTGATACTTTTTCTTTGATTCTCTGATGAATAAAAAGAACAGCATTTATTTATTAATTATTTATGTAATTTATGAATTCTCTGTATTTTTGATCAAATAGATACAGCCTTGATGAGCATAAGAAACTTATTTAAAAAACATAAAAAATCTTACTGATGTGTACGTACCGTAAGCAGTGCAGAAGCAGCACTGACTGTGCTTTCACACAGGAGTCTGCAACTGATCCATGGTTGTTTACTACAAACACAACATTTATCCTTTATTTTGATTTCAAATCCAAACATTGTTAGTGAATTTGCTTTTTCAGCATTGTGATTCTTTTTGTACACAGTACAGTAATGCAATTTTTCTTAGACGTGTTTAAACACAATAAATATAAGAAACACATAATTCAGTGCTTTTTACTTTTGCTTTTACTTCTAGATTTATATATTATTGCTCAAGCAAGCGGCCCAAACAAATGTAACTTCTTTCTTACATTCTCATAACAGTCAAATGCAATTTACCATTTGACAAATAAAAAGTCACTCTAACTACTGCCTTTTCTTTTGGCATTTAAACTGTATTATCAAGCAATCCGCAGTTCATAAGAACTTGTTTTCCCTACCTCCACGTGCCTTTTAATTGCCTTGTTTATTGAAAGTGCCTCTTTTCTTTAAACCTAGCGAAAAAGCCATATGTGTTGACTGTGAAACACAGTAGACTTTAATTATATGCATTTATGGTGTAATTACTTCATTTTCGTGACAATCCATGTTCATATTTACCGCAAAAAATGCGCAGTTACTTTAATTCAGGCTTGCAGCGCAGCAAAAATAGACTCGGTGCAGAAACGATCTCTGCATGGCTGCAGACTCACCGCTACTGAACGCAGTGCCGGACAGCAACCGTGTGCAGTGTGAACGCTTTAAAATCCGTTAACATGAGCGCGGAAAAAATATGCACTGCATAAGCCCGGAAACGTAGTATTGTGAACCTGGCGTTATGTGTGTGCGTTGCGAGTGTGCATGAGTGCACGGTCTCCAGGAGAGCGCGCAAGCACTGAATGGTTTAGACACTGGCAAGAATTAAAAAGAAATGTAATTTATGAACTTTAGTGACGATGCGACACTGCCTCAATTGTGACAATTCCTGTGTCAAGTGCAGCGTGCAGCTAGCTTATAGTGCAGACTAGATGTGATTTGAAGCCATTTGCGCCTATTGAGAGAGAAAGAGAGCGTGCGCGCACAGTGATTCATTCACGCTGTTTGTGAAATTATGTCTCACACAAGGTTTTCAAATTACTTTTTAAGTTATTTAATGAAGAAATATGAATTGTACTTCACCTTCAGCATTATAATTATTTTACCCTAGTCGACAGAGACTGAGACGTGCCGCTGAATGTCATGCCAAAACTCTCACGGCAGAGAGGTTTGGCACGTTTGAGATAGGTTTTTTTAGATTGGCCTTTATAGAGACCGCCAAAACATCCCAAAGTGATTATCGGCCGATAGCGATCTGTAGCCGATCAATCGGAGGCACCAAGTAATGTGAGATCCTGAGATTAATTAATTAATGTTTTTCAATGCAGTATGTTTGAAGCAATGATAATTAGAAGCTGTTTAAAATCCATTCTTTTAAGATTAATCTTAAATGTTATACTTGAATGTGAAGTATGTTTTTAAACTAGTCCTTGACCCCAACCAGATCATTATTGTAATTTTAATTATATATTTGCTCTTAAATCCTTACACAAAACAGCACAGTCCTGGCTTTGTAGGAGAGGAAATATAACAGGGATGAGCAGTTACATACATCATAAAGTCAACACTGCCCCAATTATCAGGCTGTTGTGTCCTCATTAGACCATCAGCTGCATTAGCAGGGGTGAGCAAGAGTCCATCACAAACCAGGCGGCTGATCATTCTGCAACAACCAAGTACACAACTATGGCTAATTTCATTCTAGACCTCAAGGGACTCCCATTTAGCTTGAAGGAAAATTCAATTCAGAGACTCATATCTAACACTCTCGGAAAAACGCTATGTACAGTTACTGTGTGTCCTAACTCAAAGGAATAAAGAGTATGCATCAATAATCGGAGATAGTAAGGAAGGTAATTACAGATGGCTGCTCTGTCCACTTCACAGTGTGAGGACACTTTAACTGAGTGCTATCAGAACAGATAAAGGAGTCATTCTAACAAGCACTGGAAGTCATCAGCTGACACATGGGTCATGCGAAAAGATGTGCTTTTAAAGCTGGAGTGTGCTATTAGCTTCAGCAAAAAAAAAAGATAAAAAAATATATAGTTTCAAACTTTGCTGAAAATTTGCTTACACTCAGGCCATCTAAGATGTAGATGAGCTTGTTTCTTCGATCAGACAGTTTTTTGAGAAATTCTGATGCATTCATCACTTGCTGCACCAATTGATCCTCGGCAGTGAATGGGTGCCGTCAGAATGAGAGTCTGTACATCTTATAAAAACAACAATAGCCCAATGTGACTTCCAATCCATCAATTAACATCTATGAAAAGCGGCATGTTTGTAAGAACCAATTCAGCAATAGGCCTTTTAACTTGCAACCGCTCCTTGACAAAGTCCTACCCCTGGCGTCATGACTTTTTCACTAGAAAAAGCAATATTATGAATAGAGGACTCGTATTTTAGCCGGAAACAGCAATTTGAAGTTAAAAAGTTCTTAGTGATTTATTTGTTTATTGCAAACATGCAGCTTTTCACTTCACAAAACATTAACTTTGATGGATTGGAGTATTGTGTTACTTGGATTATTGTGATGTTTTTATCAGCTGGTTGAAGCTCTCATCTGACGGCACCCATTCACTGCAGAGGATTGGTGAGCAAGTGATGTAATACTAAATTTCTCAAAATCTATTCAGATGAAGAAACAAACCAATCTATATCTTAGATATCCTGAGGTGAGTACATTTTCAGCAAATTTCAGCTGAAGGATTCAAGAAGCATAACATCATGCAAACACAAAATATGGAAAGTAAAGTGTTTACAGTGTAGAACAGAATCCAATCTGTTTTGTTGTGAACAAGGTGCCCATTTCCTGTGTTGAGCATGAGTTCATAAAGCCAGCCTCAATCCTGGTCTGAGAGCTTGCACTCTTTGATGAGTGGGAGAAGTCTCAATCTCCAGAGCCAAATGAGCTGTGAAATGGCACACAACAGTGAGGCTCCGTGCTCGGGCCCATCTGACCTGAATGAGTAATCTGAGTGCTAGTTTCATTTGTATGAGCTCCACAGAGCCTGAGAGAGAGAGCTGCCCCAGGTGATGCTGCGAGCCGAAGACAGCTCCAAACCCTGTTACACATCCTTACTGTCTCAATTCTGAGAGGAAACAACCACAGTCATGCTCATTCAAATGTGCCCCCTTAGTTTTTGAGGCATTTTCATTTTGAATGCAAAAAAATACATAAAATAAAAATAAATATATACAGTAAATACCTACTGATTAAAGTTTGGGGTCAGTAGATTGTCTTTTTTGTTTAAAGAAGTTATTATTTTATTAGCAAAGGGCTAAATTTGGATCAAATTTGACTTGTAACATTTACAATTTTACAAAAGATTTATATTTAAAATACAGTAAATACTGTACTTTCTATTCATCAAAGAATCCAGAAAAAAAATGCATCATGGTTTCCACAAAAATATTAAGCACCAAATCAGCATATTAGAAATAAATGTTGTTTGAGCAGCAAATCAGCATATTGATTTCTAAAGGATCATGTGACACTGAGACTGGAGTAATGATTCGCTTTGTGCATCCCAGGAATAAATTCCTTTTTAAATCTATTACAATACAACGCTGTTTGGTGTGAGCATAAGAGAATTTAAAATACATAGAAAATTCTGTCAGACCCCAAACCATTGAACAGTATAGCAAATAAATACATCAAACAATCAATCATGTTGCTAAAACTCATGGATAGAGATAACATTTTCATATATAGTGACATAAAAAAAATTATAAATAAATGGTGGCTACTAGGCTGACACCACTTCTAAACAACAAAGTAAACTAAATCACAGCAGCTATGTGCACATAATCATGATACCTTCACAGTCTTCTAAGACCAGATTTCAGCCAGCAAGTGGCTAGTTTCTCAGAAAGAGGCCATACAGGCACTGCACGATGAGGCTAGCCCAGATTACTGCTGTTTCTGGGTTGCTGAAAGATTGTACCCTACTTTACCATCATGGGACTGAGTGAGTGGAGATCAGAAAAAGAAAGACACCTTATATACAACAGGTAGCCCAGTTAAAGAAAGTTTTAAGAAATTATAATGGCATAACTTTTACCTGTAGAGTTACACATGCACATAGCTTACAGTATGTTATTCCAGCAGTAAGTAAAAAATCTTGCAATTTTACTGCCTTGACACTGGGACCCTTAAAGGAAGGATCTGGATGTCATTGCTTCAGATAGCAACAGTGGCATCTACAAACCAACAATATCTTGTCTCAGAACTCACTCCACTTTTCTGAGCAATTCCGAGTCACTTTTCTGAAACCTTAAACTTTTTTGTGTGAAATGTCTTGACTAAAAATAATTTTAGTGCTATTTTTCATAATAAATGCCACTTGCTTTCGCTTATTTTAAGTTTTGTCATATAATGCAGACATGCATTCATTAAGTGTAGCTTAAGAGTCCACTAAGTATTTTTGTTCTGTTAATTCATTGCTGTGTGACCCAAACAGGTCTGTATTTACTGCTATAATGAGCTCAATAAAGTTTATAGACCACTTCTGTTCTCTGTAAAACTCATTCACAGCTTATTAAAACACTGATATGCTGCCAAACCCCAGTTCACTGGGCAAGACTGCGTCCAATTAAATGGAGAATGAAGCATTCATCTATTTGACACAAAGTACTATTTTGAAGCTTTCTGCTTGTTAGTAATTTCACGAAACTTCCCAGCATGGAATCGCGAAAAGGCAGTTCTACAGTAAAAAAATTTAATTTTAGATGTTGGCTTATAATGTGCTGCATGAGAGGGGCTAAGAAAGCGCTCATCTCTTTTATATGACATGCTTTCATATCCTCAATGGCTCTGAGCCCACAACCCGCTCCAGCTAATCACCAAGGTGAGAATGAAAACCACTTAATGTCTGCAAACTCACACACGTTTTCTGCCAGGATTCCCTCTGCAATAATCATGAGTTCCTGAATTACACACTACCTAAGCATATTAATAACTCATTTTCTATTTTCATCCTGGTAGGGGGGCCCCGGTACAGGCTGCGTGAGGGGCCACTGACCTATATCAAAGCCCAGTCAGACAGATATAAATGGAAATGGTTGGAAATGAGGGGCAGATGACCCTGCTAATGCTAATTCAACAGAGTGAAAATGAGATACAAGATAAAAGAGAGAAAGGGACAAAGGAAATTCATTCGGCTGGATGGGCGAGCAAATAGCGCCGTCTCCCACCTCAGCTCAGAGGTGACAGCTGTATCACAGCCGACTGTCAGAACTCTTCGCATCAGTCTGACCCATTCTAGAACATGTGATGCTAAGCTTAGCCACTGCTCAAAAATAGCCCTAATCATCTCCACTTTGCTTCTGGTGCACAGAAATAGATATGAAGGTTGCGCAAGCTGTCTGATTACTTTGCTAAGTTTGCTGCGGAAGATCATACACAAAATCCATTTAGCGTGGCAGGCGGTTTTCATTTCACATGCTAATACCGTGCTTCCTCCAGGAGATATCTGATGTCTTTTGCCTTGCTCTGCGACATTGCGTAAAGGCCTGGCATAGCTGTACGGTGACAGCTGAGTGTGGATCAGTGGAGCAGGCTGAGGTAGAGTCAGCCGGAAGAATCTGACTTCTTCACACTTCTGCAGAAAAGTCACGGCATGAGTCAACACAGAGCCCTTACTAATCATGCCACCGCAACATGCAGGTTGTTAGTTTCTAACAATAATAACAATTTAAAGTGATTAATTATGAAATTACTTTTTTGTGCGTGTGTGTGATTTACTCATTTACACACACTGGCTACATTTGTGATCAAAATTTAGTTTAGCTTGGTTACCAGTGGGAAAACAAACACAGAGGCTTCTTTTGCATATAAAACTGCTGACAGTTAACATCACATTGAATGAGCTATAGAACTTAATTTGTATTATATATTTTATCACTTTCTTCACCTGATTTTTTCCCTGTTATCCTGTAAAATAATGTTATATAGAGTATGTTGACTCATTGTTTGCAATTTTCTACTTGGTCTTATTAAGAAACTAATCATGTTAATCATGTAATCATGATCCCTGATATGTAAATCCTGTAAATTAAAGCAATTATTAAATTAAATTAAAATGTAAATAATTAAATAAAAGTGCCATGCTTTTGTGAGTCCACAGTCAGCACAGCCCCAGTTGTTCACACAAGAAAGTTCAAAAACAGAGCGCAACTGAGAATATCATGGAAATTTCATATCATGTAACCTTTTTTGTTCAAACTAACACAACTACTTACAAAACATTGGATTCTATCATTAAAGGGACAGTCCATCCGGAAATATTTATTCACTCACATGTTGTTCCAAAACAGTATGACTTTTCCTCTGCCGAGTGAAAATTAAGAATGTTGGTAACCTAAAAGTTTTGGTTCTCACTGACTTCCAAATGTTTTTTTACCATTATTTTTTCAAAATATCCTCTTTTATGTTCCACAGAACAAAGAAAATCATACATGTTTGGAATGACATGAAGGTGAGTAAACGATGACAGAATTTTCATTTTTGTGTGGACTATCCCTTTAAGTTGCCTGCAAAGTCTTGGCCAAAGGTAGAAATGCCTCAAGGGAAGACATCTCTGTTAAAAATGCCCATTTGCAGTTTCACGACTTTAAATCTAGAAGACTGAATTCCTTTTATCAATCTGAGCTGCAGCCAGCTTTGATTTGAGCAGTACAGTCAGAGTAGATCTGACCTTCTGCATTATTGATGGTCCTCTCTTTTTTCCACCATGCTGGTTTTTTCCCCCAGAAACAAGTATCCAGGAGAGATCCCAGGCAAGGCAACACTTCAACATAGCCTTCTGGGGATGCCTGCTTGGCATGCTGATACTCTCAAAACTTTTTTTATTTGATTTGTCTTTGCTGTCTCCCACAGACCTCAGCTCCAAACACACCACCTGTTCTAAAACCTTGGGGAGCAGCCACCACTGTAGTGCATGTAGTCCTCTTTTTCTTCTCATAACTAATTTTACCATTAAAATGGTGAGGAAGGTGCATGAGATTGTTTCATTGTTTTAAAGGGATAGTTCACCCAAAAAATGACAATTCTGGTCATCATTTATTAATCTTAATGATATTCCAAACCTGTATGACTTACTTTCCTCTGTGGAACACAAAAGAAGATATTTTCATGTTTTCTGGACCCCATTGACTTGTATGATTGTTGTGCTCCACATACAGTTTAAGTTGGAGTTTATATGCATCTACTGTATCTCTCTTTGGACAGCCAAGCTTCAAGTCGCTTCCATGTGCACAGCGAATGCATTATACAAAGTGTTTAGGGTGTGTTTTATTCGTTTGAGGCCTTCTCTTTTCATCTTTTTACATTCTTTCCTTTTTTCCACCCTGCATAGTTTGTGATCTAAGCAGACGCTCATGCAGTGTGAGCTGTCTGAATAGGAGGTCGAAGAGTAAACAGCAATTTAAATTCCTTTGATTCTGCCACTCTGCGGTCTCGTCTGCTGCCTCACGAAAACGCAGCAGTCCGTTAGCTGCAGGCGCTCTCATTTCTGAAAGCCAGTGGAATAATAACAATTCTGACATTAATGAAGTAGGAAGAGTGAGGGCTAAGAACAAAGCTTTGTGCCAAAACTCTTTTTACAGAGCCCAATTGTCTTGGTTGAGACCTCAGACAATGAGTTTTTCTTTATTTTTTATGTCTGTGTCTCTTTCTTTCTTTCCCACCCCCTCTTTGTAAGGCATGTTTATGACATTTTGGAGTCTGGAACTACAAGAGGTTAAATAATAACTATAATAAACAACTACAATTTGAATTGTAAAAAATGAATAATAGAAAATGTGTAGGCATTATCGCAAATAAACCCAAATAGGGAGATCAGGGGTTTATTATCCAGCTACTAAATAAGTAGAAATAAAATCAACATTTGAACTGGAAATATTTGATGTAAAAAGAAATAGACGGTGGTGGAGAGGTTAACACTATGCTAAAATCAGTTGCCTGGGGCGGCGGTCAATTATACAGCTTAACAGTCATTATACGCAAATATTTGTCTGCAAGACGCCACAACTGACCAATCAGAATCAAGCATTTTGGAAAGCCATGTAATAAGTCTCAATATGATTCTGAGATTATGCTGAGCTTCTGCAATGACAAGGGACAAGTTCAAGCGATTATAGCCTGTTCCCAAGCATTACATTACCATGATTTACTTCCGTAACCAGGGTGGATTGGGCATCCTTTTGGATTGGAAGCAGCCATTTGATCCCATTTAAAAACATCTGCCATAACAAGCACACACTGCAGAAGGAGTTGGACTCACGCTGCTATAAAATCAGTGAGGCTTAAGTGCAGATCATCACACAAAGCTTACAGAGTTATCCAGCGGCCCCCGCTAATCAGCTGATAAAGCGCGCGGCCACTGCCGGAGGGATAGCATTAATCAGGCCTTTATCAGTGATAGTGCTGAGATTAGCGCTAGCTGGCATCATCAGTGCTGCCTTTTGTATGCTGGGTCCTATGACGACGATGGCGCTTGATTGCTGCATATTACATCATCCGAAGCATGCGTCTGAATGCTGTGACAGCCAATCAGACAGTTTCATGTCTGATGGAGGGGGTAAGAGGGAAGAGAGCACACACGCATGGCCCACATTCTAACACCTCTGTTAGACACAGACTACGTAATGTAGTCTGTTAAGATACTGTCAAGATGGGTGCAAAATTAAAGGGATAGGTCAGCCAAACATGATACATTATGATATCATTTATTCACTCTCATGTTGTCCCAAAACCGTATGACATTTTTTCTTCTGTGGCACATAATAGAGAGAAATTCTGAAGCTGGTTACTCTTCTCCACGTAATTACGATGAATGAGAACTGAGGCTTTTAAGCTTCCAAAAAATGCAAAAGCACCATAAAGAAAAAGTTAGCCCATATGACTTATGATACTTCCATTTTGGAGCTTTATAGCCCCAATCCTCATTCATTTTCAATATAAAGAACAGTCAGGAAATTCTTCCAAAAGTCACCATTTTCATCCCTTTAACTGTCTGCCACACCCGTCAATGCTGGAAAACTGATAAATGAATATTTATTAATATTTCTTGTTTAATAAAAATCAGTTTAAAAAAAAAATCTAACCAACAAAAGAGCAACAGTATGTAACAGTAAGTGCTGTTAACAAGTGCCAGTAAGTCGAGATGCGTACATTTTTTAATAAATTATATATAATCTTATTATATTAATATATATAGATATATATCTATATAAAGAAATACGTATACAGAATAGAAATCGAATAGAGAGCTACTGTTATTATTAGGAGTTCAGTTTCTATTAACATTTTATAATTTATATATCCTCTAGTTTCTTTTAAAAGGGGTCATATGATGCGGCTACAAAAGAACGTTATTTTGTGGTATTTTGTTGTCAATGAATGTGTTTCTGCAGTTTAAGGTCTTGTCGTCTGCGTGTTGTCAGTGGAAATCATGACAAATTAATGAATGAATGATGATTGATAAATAATAAATATCCATTCCTGTTCTGCTTTGAGGCAGTATGCATAGAACAATATGTCATACTGTACTTCCTCTGAGAATCCCATACCACTATTATTAATTTTTCACACAACCTTTATGCTTTATTCATAGTATTAAATTGCATCAAGATCTAGACCTTTACATTATGCTGTGTAAGTAAGGTTTTTTTTACACTCTTACTTGATGCTAAGAGAGCTTGTGTGGATTGCAGGGTGGGTAGTGGATTGCAAGTATGAAAATCTTATTAGAATCTTATAAAATTTTTACACACACACACTCACACTCCTCCTCTCTCTCTCTCTGTATATATGTATGTCCAGTTTTGTTTTTGCTTGGTGAAGCCACATCACAAACACTTACCCCCATCTCTTGGACAAGGTGCATGTGCCAAGATGCCACAATTAACTCAATCCTAATTTGACAAATATCCTTTTCAGACTTCATCTGCAGAAGAAAACATTGCCAAATCATGTTTTCTACTCTTGTAATTGCTAATATATTTCCTCCTTCTCCAAATGATATCTGTGAAAAAACATCCCTGGCTGGTAAAGTCAATGGTCAAATCTCCCTCAGATTGAAAGAAAAACCTTGTTTTACATGTATATGCAAAGTATGAAAGAGCCTTGGCAGGGCTATTCCTCCAGGAAAAGATAGCATTATCACATCTCTCAAAAGCATCAAAATGAAAATAATTATTTACTTTGCACGAGTCAGGCCCCAAGACAGTGAGTGCTATGACACCAAATATGCGTTTGGATTTGTGAATACTTTAGACGGCCTTGTGGGGTTCAAGAGCTCCTTGGGCATAAGAACAAAATAAAACAATAGAAGACTGAAAAAAATGGATCAAGGGAGAATGCACACATACACACACACAAACCACACACACACACACACAGAGAGAGAGGAAGTCCCTTGTATCATCAATCTCATCCTTCAGAGCAGGACCCCCTGAGTCTGCACTGCTGTTCTATCTCTCTCTGTACTGCAGCATGTCTCCAGACACCCCTGTCTCCAACCAGGCTACTGGACCAGCCCACAGCACATTAATGCAGCACACTCCAGATTATACAACTCTGAAGTCAGTTTCCACCTCTCTACAAACTACATCCTGCAGTGGGAGTGGAAAACATTCACGATTTGGCATCAGTCTTAAGTGCTGATAGTTGGAACATCCAGAACATCATCTGCCAAAAAGTAGTGGTGGGTCAGGAGAGTTGACTCTTCATCTAATCATTCAATAAATTACTAGATGTTTTTTTCTTATCATGTTACAAGTTGGTATATGACAGCTTAATGTCAGAAATACTTACACATATAAAAGAGTGGACTTCTGTTGGACTTCACATTATCTGCTGTAAACGCTGTTCATTGTGTCAGGGATGCAAACAGGTAAGGGGTAAAAAGGTGAGAACATTGCATGAATAGAGAAAACCTGCCACAAATAGGGGGTCCAGGGCTCCACACAGAATATATATACAGTATGTATATATACACTGAACACAATTATAAATGCAACACTTTTGTTTTTGCCCCCATTTTTCATGAGCTGAACCAGTCAAAACCAGTCAGTATCTGGTGTGACCACCATTTGCCTCACGCAGTGCAACACATCTCCATCGCATAGAGTTGATCAGGTTGTTGATTGTGGCCTGTGGAATGTTGGTCCACTCCTCTTCAATGGCTGTGCAAAGTTGCTGGATATTGGCAGGAACTGGAACACGCTGTCGTATACGCCAATCCAGAGCATCCCAAACATGCTCAATGGGTGACATGTATGCATACATCCAGGTATGCAGGCCATGCAAGAACTGGGATGTTTTCAGCTTCCAAGAATTGTGTACAGATCCTTGCAACATGGGGCCGTGTATTATCATGCTGCAACATGAGGTGATGGTCGTGGATGTATGGCACAACAATGGGCCTCAGGATCTCATCACGGTATCTCTGTGCATTCAAAATGCCATCAATAAAATGCACCTGTGTTCGTTGTCCATAACATACGCCTGCCCATACCATAACCCCACCGCCACCATGGGCCACTCGATCCACAACGTTGACATCAGCAAACTGCTCACCCACACGACGCCATATACGCTGTCTGCCATCTTCCCTGTACAGTGAAAACCGGTATTCATCCGTGAAGAGATCACCTCTCCAAAGTGCCAGATGCCATAGAATGTGAGCATTTGCCCACGCAAGTCGGTTACGACGATGAACTGCAGTCAGGACGAGACCCCGATGAGGATGACGAGCATGCAGATGAGCTTCCCTGAGACAGTTTCTGACAGTTTGTGCAGAAATTCTTTGGTTATGCAAACCTATTGTTGCAGCAGCTGTCCGGGTGGCGGGTCTCAGACGATCTTGGAGGTGAAGATGCTGGATTAGGAGGTCCTGGTCTGGTGTGGTTACACGTGGTCTGCGGATGTGAGGCGGTTTGGATGTACTGCCAAATTCTCTGAAACGCCTTTGAAGATGGCTTATGTAGAGAAATGAACATTCAATTCACCAGCAACAGCTCTGGTTGACATTCCTGCATTCAGCATGCCAATTGCACTCTCCCTCAAAACTTCCGACATCTGTGGCATTGTGCTATGTGAAAACTGCACATTTTAGAGTGGCCTTATATTGTGGCCAGCCTAAGGCACACCTGTGCAATAATCATGCTGTATAATCAGCATCTTAATATGCCACACCTGTGAAGTGGATGGATTATCTCGGCAAAGGAGAAGTCCTCACTAACACAGATATAGACAGTTTTGTGAACAATATTTGAGAGAAATAGGACTTATGTGTACATAGAAAAAGTCTTAGATCTTGAGTTCAGCTCATGAAAAATGGGGCCAAAAACAAAAGTGTTGCGTTTATAATTTTGTTAGGTGTATATAGATATTATATAAAATATTTGCTTTACATGCAGGGATGGGCTGGGAACGTCAATTAATGCGTTCATGACCTCAAGGTTAGATTATTATAATGCGTAATAGGTGGTTGCTCTGTGCGCTTAAAGGGTTAGTTCATCCAAATATAGTTCACCATCACACGGCCTCACGGGTGGTGAACAAAGGCCTCCTGTAGCGAATCAATATGTTTTTGTAAGAAAAATATCCTATTTAAAATGATATAAACAGTTTTGTGTAACTTCCACTAACTGTCGTACGCGAAAGACTGCCTTTCCGGCGGATGCCGCTGGACATATGTGTAGCGCATGCGTGTGTGAGTCTCGCGAAAAACAACGTTTGTTTACAGGAGCAAAGGAATCAAAGTTTCCTTACTTTATCAAAGAAAAACCAGTCTCCTCTTGGCTTATATCGAAATCCTCTGACATTTTTCTTTACAGATCCTTGTTTTGTACTTCTAATTTGTGACCTGCATTTTGTTTTGTTCTCTCTCCGTCGCACTTCCGCATTCGTCACTAATCACTGGCGCATGTCCTACACCTACATCATCCGCCCGGAATGGCTTCCGCCCCTTTTTTTCCGCCTACGACAGTTAGCAGAAGTGAAAGAATTTTGTTTATAATGTTTTAAATATGTGTATTTTTCTTACAAAAACACATCGATACGTTACAGGAGGCCTTTGTTCACCCCCCGGAGCCATGTAAGGCACATTTTAATATGGATGGATGCGCTTTATTTGACTACTTTTGGACTATTGAATAAAAAACACCCACCCATGCCATTATAAAGTTTGGAAGAGCAAGGACAATTTTTAATATACTGTAACTCCGATTGGATTCGGCTGAAAGAAGAAAGTCATGTACACCTAGGATGCCTTGAGGGTGAGTAAAACATGGACTAATTTTCATTTTTGGGTGAACTATAACCTTTAATAAACAAACTCCAGCTGGTCCAAAAATGCAGCAGCTAAGAGTTCTTACTAGAACCAGGAAGTAAGACCATATCAGCCCGGCTTTGAAAAGCCCTGAATGGTTTAGCTCCTCAAAACTTGAACAAGCTCATATCGCATTATAGTCCTTCACGTCCACTGCGATATAAAAACTTTGGCCATGTGATGATACTGCAATGTCAAAATCAACTGCGGACTGCAGGTCCTTTTTCTATTTAGTGCCCAAACTCTGGAACAATGTAGATTAAAGACCCACCTCTTTAACCTGGTTTACACATAACACACTAACACATTTCTATTATTCAAATCCATTAAAGGATAGTTAGGCTGCATTAATTAGGTCAACCGGAACTGGGAACACTTCCCATAACACCCAATGTACTTGTTACATCGTAAGATGAATGCCATCTACGCTAATATTAGTCTGTTTAATTCTTATTCCAAGGTCACTGTAGCCACCCAGATCAGCACCTAGAGAAGATAGTCGATAGTTTCCCCACATGCGTGAGCGATGCAACAGGAGAGACCATTTAATAGGGCACTTATTTACAGTACTAATGCATTAGAGCATGTAGCAAGTGACATTGATCTGCAAGCAGAATCAGAACTGGAGAACTCATATGTATTTTGTACAAAGTTTTATTAACTAAATCACAAACACATACACTAACTAGTTTAAACAAACACATGCACGCAATCACTCATACAAGGGTAAACAGAAAAGTGAGAATGACTGAATAAATCAAACTGAAACGGGAGGAATGGACAGTTACAAGTCAGTTTAACCATTTGAAGGAACCATCAGCACCTTGGTAACAAGAGGTCCAAAGCTTAGTATATAAACCTCTGGATAGTTTAGTCAAATGTAAGATACTTGCATTGCCTTTGCCGTTGAATGGGCATTTGGATGCAGTCTCGGATGAAAGACTTAATGGAAGAAGTGTTTTTGTTTGAAAGCTGGCTCATTTGCATGATCAGAGTGGGCAGGCTTATTGATATAACAAGCGTACAATGCACAGGCCTACTAGGCACGATCCCAGGGCACTAGACCAGAGAGAGGGCCCAGACACGTTGCAAGGGGGCTCTGCTGAAAAACCTCCACCCCACCCTCCACTGTTGTCAGGTATGTGCTGCTTATGGTACTTGTGGACAGTGGCATGCACTGTGTATGCTGATTGTGTGCCATTATGTTTATTCTACTGTCTCTGCTATACCAATATAAGCATACCGTCAAAGCATGCACAGCCAGTTTTTGAGGGAGCTGACTGCGCGGACTTCTCAGAGTGCTCACGCTCACAGTCCTTGCAGCTTGGGTCCCGTGGCTGCCAAGGCAGAGTGGCTACTTAGGTCGTGGGGATAGCAGGTGGATCTGGTGGATGGGTTGCAGACAGGCATGGCCCTTTCTTCGCCCTCACCCACCAGATCCAGCACCCTCTCTCGGAGTTCGCCCGCTCTGCAGGCCTGTCTTCCTCTGAGGAGGTTGATGTGGTGAGCCATGACTAGGATGAGACTGGGTACTCTTGACCCAAGTCCATCCAGTATGGGGAGTTGTTGGAGGTGGTGACTAGGGCTGTAGAAAAATCAAAGATTGTCTGGCCTGATGAGAAACAGGAAGACCATCCAAAAACCAAACTATAGAGCATGTCCCCCCCTCAAGAGGGAGTCTGATGGCTGATACTTAATTGTTCCCAAGAAGGATGGGGGGGGGGGGGGGGGCCGATCCTAGATCTGACCAACTCAACTGCTCTGTCAAGACATTCAGATTCAAGATGCTGACGTCTAAACAGACTGTCACACAAATCAGTTCCGAGGATGGGTTCATCACCATAATTTTGAAGGACGCATGCATTCATGTCTCCATCCTTCCCAATCACAGGAAGTTCCTGAGGTTTGCTTTCATGGGTGAAGCATGCCAATACCGAGTTCTTCCATTCGGTCTAGTGCTGTCACCCCACACTTTCATCAAGTGACATTTTCTGACAAGGGAACAAGATTTTGCATTCATGCTGTGTCACCTATGCTCAGGTCTTTCATGTCATTTCTTGTTCATCTTAAAGATTCTGAGGCAATGCTGCACAGTGCCAAATTATATAGGGTGCCATGCAATGTTCCCTCTAAGCTGCGGCCGTGCAGAAGAAATAATGTGCCACACACACGCGTAAATGAGATGGGGAAGCCATTTGCGAAAGCGAAGGAATTGCAATGCTCAGGTAAATCACTATAGAGTTAATATCGAAAGAGAATGATGTAGAAACCAAATATTTTAATGGTTGCGGAAGAAATAGCTCAAATCGAGAGCCAACGCAAACGTAATGACATGTGAAATAATACGTCATCATGTATTAAAGAAGAGTGGCTTGATTAAGTTCTGGAAATAGCGGATGATGGGCACAGAACGGTAACAAAACTCAGAGACATTTACAGTCACACACAGGTGTATTGTGCAAACTGTACTTCATAGGGATGTTTAGATAGCTATAGAAGAATTCACGTTTTAAAAAATATTTAACTTACAGATTTTAGTTCAAATGTTTCAGTTTGTTTTCTATTCTATTCTATTCTATTCTATCAGTTTAAATTCAGTTTGTTTTGATAGTATATTATGTTAGGCCTATATTATAAACCTAGTAAATACTTGACCTTGTTTTTTAATAGAGTGTCTTATGCTCATCAAGGATGTATTTATTTGAAAAAACAGTAATATTGTGAAATGTTATTGCAATTTCAAATATTGGTTTCCTATTTTAACATACTTTAAAATATAATTTATTCACATGAAGCAAAGCTGAATTTTCAGCATCATTACTCCAGTCTTCAGTGTCATATGATCCTTCAGAAATCATTCTAATATGCTGGTTTATTATCAGTGTTGAAACTGTTGTGCTGATTAATATTTGTTTTTGGAACCTTTGATACTTTTTCTTTGATTAATAAAAAGTTAAAAAGAACAGCATTTATTCAAAAGAGAAATATTTTCTAAAAAATTAATACGTATTACTCTAACATTTTATCCATTTTAACACCATTGTTGAATAAAAGTATTAATTCTTAAAAAAAAAAAGGGAAAACAATTACTGACCACAAACTTTTGAATAGTAGTATATATTGTAACATAACATTTCTATTTTGAATAAACACTGTTCTTTTTAACTTTTTTATTTATCAAAGAATCCTGAAAAATATCACAGGTCCCAAAAAAATATTAAGCAGCACAGCTGTTTCCAGCACTGATAATAAATCAGCATATTAGAATGATTTCTGAAGATCATGTGACACTGAAGGCTGGTGTAATGATGCTGAAAATTCAGCTTGGCTTCATAGGAATAAATTATATTTTAAAGTATATTAAAATAGAAACTTTTATTTTAAATTGCAATAATAACTCACAATATTCTTTTGGAAATAATATCAGTATTTTAATCAAATAGATACAGCCTTGATGAGAATAAGAAACTTCTTTAATAAACATTATTGATCCCAAATTTTGAATGGCAGTGTATTATACTGTAAAAAAAAACAAGTTTTCTCAGGTAGCCTAAAATGTACATAATTTAGTCACGGGTCAAATTAAATACAAATAGCACATTAAAGTTAAAAGTTACACTCTGTTTTGTGTGTGTGCTGTACATGTCTGGTATAAAGAATGTTTTTGCTCAGGTGGCCGAAATGTCCGCCCAATAGGGAAAAGTTTTGCTCAGCAAGAAATGCCCCCCATTTTTGCACACTTGGGGTGCAATAACGTTAAATGAATCAGGTTTCAGTATTCTCAGCAGAAAGGTGTTTCCCCATAACGTCAGCTAAAGTTGTCCACAATGTCTTGTTCCCTTCTCAGGGACTTTGCTTGTGTTAACAATGACAGCCCTAAATAATATTGAATGATTTTCACACATGACCTTCAATGACCTGCAGAATGGTATAGTTATTGTGCCTCCCATCTAGGGCTAACTGAACTGTGCTAACAAGTCAAACAGAAACGGCTTAGTTGAGACAGTTTTTAACAAGATTCTTGTTATTTGTTATTATTTTGATTGTATTTTGTTTGAAAATAAGATTTGCACCAACTGCACTGACATGACATTTCTTTATATTTTGAAGAAATGAATTCTGTTTGGAATAGTGCTATTCACTTACCTATACCAGTAATCCTCCCCAATTAATTCCCAGGTTTTAGTCAGGTTGTTCCCCACCAGTAACGGAGACTAAGCAAACCATTTCTTTATGGATCTTGCTTTGTGCAAAGGGGTGCTGTCTTTTTTTTAACAGAAAAGACCCCTTTGCAAACTGCTGGAACAAAGGTAAATAAAAAAGGCACAATCACAGAGAAGGAAACTCTTCACAAATGTATGGCCCAAATGTAAGGTCTCCCAGAGTCTGCTGTTACATACAAAATAAAGTTATGCAAGTGTAAATATTGACTCTGCTGGCAAGGTGCAGCAGACGGTCGATAGATAAATGTTTGGCTTATCACTTGCCGTGCCATCTCTTTGGATCTTTCCTGACAAACCAGAGGAAAACAAATGCTGAATACAAATTTTAAACATGTCTGAGCTGTAGTCATTAGTAAAAATCCGCATGAAAATCATAGCCTAAAACTTGAGAATAAGTGCTCAGTATCAACAGCTCCTTTGAATCACATTCAGCCACTATTACCCACCCTCTTAAAATCCATTTTATAGTTGTTTATCGACCCCCAAGACCACAAGGTAACTTCCTGGATGAATTAAATGTGCTGCTCTCAACATTTCCTGAGGATGGATATGCTTGGAGACTTCAACAACCACCTATATAAACCTCAGGCTGCAGACTTCCACACTCTGCTTGCCTCTTTTGATCTCAAGCAAGTGTTAACTACGGCTACTCACAAATCAGGCAACCAACTGGACCTTATTTACACACGACACTGCTCCACTGATCATGTGGCTGGCTACTCCACTGCACACCTCAGATCACTTCCTCCTCACTCTTAACCTCAACATGGTTCCTGACACAACACATACCCCTACAAGTCACTTTTCGATGTAACCTACGCTCACTCTCACCCTCCTGACTATCTGCTATTTTTTCATCTTTACTTCCTTCCCCTGAACAGTTATCATCTTTTGATGTTAACAGTGTTACTGATACTTTCTGCTCCACTCTTACATCTTGTTTAGACACTGTCTGCCCCTTGTCTTCCAGGCCAGCTCGTACCACCTCTTCTGCCCCTTAGCTATCTGATGTTCTCCATGAGCATCGTTCTAAACTCAGAGCTGCAGAAAGAGTATGGCGCAAATCACAAAATCCTACTGACCTTAATGTATATCGATCACTCCTCTCTTCATTCTCTGCTAATGTCTCCATTGCTAAAAGGACATACGATCACAACAAAATTAACAATTCGTCTAACTTGCATGCTCTTTAAAACATTTTCCTCCCTCCTTTGTCCTACTCCTCCCCCCCCTTCATCAACTCCAACAGCTGACGACTTTGCCACATTCTTCATTAATAAAATTACAAACCTCAGTGCACAATTTGCCACACCACAAACTGTCAAACACATCTTACCAGCAAACATACACTCGTTTTCATCCTTCTCTCCACTCTCTGAGGCAGAAGTCTCTAAACTCATCCTTTCCAATCATCCTACTACTTGTCCGCTTGATCCTATTCCATCTCATCTCCTTCAAGCCATTTCTCCTGCCGTTGTACCTGCACTCACTCACATCGTTAACACATCCCTTCACACTGGTGTTTTTCCCTCAACATTTAAACAGGCTCGTATAACCCCACTTCTTAAGAAACCCACTCTTAACCCAACTCTTTTAGAGAACTACAGACTGGTTTCCCTTCTACCTTTCATTGCAAAAACACTTGAATGAATTGTGTTCAACCAAGTCACAGCCTTTCTCACACAGAACAACCTCCTGGACAGCAAGCAATCTGGCTTCAGAAGTGGACATTCGACCGAGACTGCCTTGCTCTCAGTTGTTGAAGCCCTAAGACTGGCAAGAGCGGCTTCCAAATCTTCTATACTTATCTTGCTGGATCTGTCCGCTGCTTTTGATACAGTTAACCACCAGATACTCCTGTCAACCCTATTGGAAAATGGCATCTTAGGAACCGCACGCCAGTGGTTTGAGTCTTACCTCTCAGATAGGTCCTTAAAGGTATCTTGGAGAGGTGAGGTGTCCAAGTCACAACATCTAGCTACTGGGGTACCTCAGGGCGCAGTTCTTGGACCATTTCTCTTCTGTCTACATGGCATCACTAGGTTCTGTCATTCAGAAACATGGCTTTTCATTTCACTACTATGCTGATGACACTCAACTCTACCTCTCATTCCATCCTGATGATCCGACGATAGCTGCTCGCATCTCAGCATGTCTAACAGACATTTCTTGTTGGATGACAGACCATCACCTTCAACTCAACCTGGCTAAGACAGAACTGCTTGTGGTTTCAACAAACCCATCACTTTATCAAAATTTCACCATCCAGTTAGGCTCATCAACCATAACTCCTTCAAAAACAGCTAGAAACCTTGGAGTTGTGATTGATGATAGTAGTCCCTACCCGATACCAAACGTCATTTTTGATTGATGACTTTGAACTTTGACCTCATAATTATATTCATATGTGACCTGTGACATCATAATAATTTCCATATGCAAAAATCGTCATGCGTGAAATTCCGGCGTCAACTTTTGAGCTCCGGGGATGAAAAATGTTGTTTGAACAGATGTTTTAATGTGTCCAGCGTCTGACAAAACCATAAATGAATTCCTGAGGAATGTTTTTAAACTTTTTAATGGAGCGTTCCCACATTCGGACTCATCTGCGGATGCATCTGTGTCGTACGTGTTAGTGGCATCAGGTTTCATTCCAAGGTGCACTTAGATAAATAGACCCAGGCACTTCTGTGGAAAATCAGAAAAGAGCTGTAAAATACATAGACATGGACGGCTTATAATCACCTAAAACTCCTGAGAAGGAATGGGATGAAGAGATGATGGAAAATCTGACTTTGGCTCCAAGAAATCCGTACAACGGTAATTTGTATTTGACAAAGTTTCTCCACGAAAATACGGATTGTGTGAGAGACGAATTCTTTCTGATCAGCAGACGTATATTTTGATACATATTTTACAAACTGTCTCGAACAGTTACGCTCTACATGTCTGACGAGACCAACAAATTTGTACAGGATCAAGATCCCTGCCTGATATTTCCTGACTGGCAATTATTTTTCAATCGTATCTGGAAAGATCTGAATGATTGGGGAGAAGAACCTTTGTACGTTGTGGAGTGGAACGGGGTGGCCCCGAATATCCGGTACCGAGTGGTCGGTAATCACGCCTAAAAGAACCCGGGACGACTGTGTGTACATATTCGCCTGTGAAGACAGGGCAAAGCTTAGTGGTCGTTCAGGCGGTGACCTGAATAAGGAATATCACGAAATGTTCACCCTGCAATTTTTGTTCAAGTGGCGCGATCTGCATCTGCTGAGCGCTCTTTTTTCGATCGTAAACAAAATGTTCAAGTGGTGTGACATGCGTGACGGATACAACAAAATTAAAATGCAGCTGTTTCACCCGAGAGTTACCCCGGCAAAAGTTCAGGGGTGTTGCCGTCCCCACCCATTTACTACAGCCATTATAAAGAACAGTAAGTCCCTCCCCACACCACATTTCCAACATGTCTCAAGAAGACTCTTTACAATGCGATTACGCTCCTTTCAACCTCATTGCTCCTGATGATAATGCTATCGATTATATTCCGACAGATGAACACTGCTCACCCGACCTGCACAAAGAATGCTTGGATAAATTCTGCACGGAGCTCAGATATTGTAACCAGAGCTACCTAAAGGACCTGTGCACTACCTCCGTCTGCACAGGGTTCGATACCAGAGATGGGTGCTTCAGCGGCATAAGGTTCAAAATCATAAAAGCCACGATCGTGCTGCTACTGCAGCACATCATAGACAACAAACTGAGGGAGGAATGCGAGGGTTGTGCAACGGACCATCCGAGCCAGCTGCAACATTTCTGTCTGTTTGAGCCTGCCGCATACTATTTCGAGTCACGCTTCGATGAACTGTCCCGCAAACTGTTCAAAACCGATCTTCAGACCATTATCGACTTCACTCTATGCCGCTGCGGCTTAATGACCAACAACAATCTGAGGATTCAAGGAACTACCGGCGCTATCCTACACGAATTAAGAGACGGACCATTCATTGTCGCCAAACTACAAGAAATCAGGGAAAAGCTGCTGGACGAATCCTACAAGAAAGTCGTTTACGACGCCGTGGATCTCTGGCAAAGCAGTGTGTCTGCCCCCGGACTGTGACCGCGACAACATGGGGTCTGTGTGTAGTATGAAGAATATTTTCAGAGATGTCGTGTTCATCCCCCATTATCCCCCAAAATTCTTTGCTTATGCAAGCTGATTGTTGCAGCAGCTGTCCGAGTGGCTGGTCTCAGACGATCTTGGAGGTGAAGATGCTGGATGTGAAGGTCCTGGGCTGGTGTGGTTGCACATGATCTGAGGTTGTGAAGCCGGTTGGATGTACTGCCAAATTCTTTGAAACGCCTTTGGAGACGGCTTATGGTAGAGAAATGAACATTCAATTCAGGGCAACAGCTCTGGTGGACAATCCTGCAGTTAGCATGCCAATTGCACGCTCCCTCAAAAATTGCGACATCTGTGGCATTGTGCTGTGTGATACAACTGCACATTTTAGAGTGGCCTTTTATTGTAGCCAGCCTAAGGCACACCTGTGCAATAATCATGCTGTCTAATCAGCATCTTGATATGCCACACCTGTGAGGTGGATGGATTATCTCGGCAAAGGAGAAGTGCTCACTAACAAAGATTTAGACAGATTTGTGAACAATATTTGAGAGAAATAGGCGTATTGTGTACATCAAAAAAGTCTTAGATCTTTGAGTTCAGCTCATGAAAAATGGGGGCAAAAACAAAAGTGTTGCGTTTATAATTTTGTTCAGTAGATGTATTTATTTATTTTTTATTTTTTAATAAAAGACCGAACAGTGCTGCTTGAGATGTGTATTCTTTTGCGGAGGGTGAAACGTAGACATGGTTGAGCTCATGAAAAAAAAAGTTATTTACACTCCGGCCAACCCCGGTTCTTTAGGAGGTAAAAAACGGTTAAAAGATGCCGTCTTAAAGGATCTTAAAATATTTTAAAGGACTTAAAGGAGTCCGTCTGAGCGATAAACAGGTCTCAGACTGGTTGGCTGGGGAGGATGCGTACACATTACACAGAACAGCCCCTATAAACTACAAACGTAATAGAGTCGTGTTGTATGGGGTGGATACGCAGTTCCAAGAGGATCTCGTCGACATGTTGGTCTATTCCAAGGAAAATTATAATAATAAATATTTGCTGACCTGTATTGACAGTAAGTATGCGTGGGCTCGAGCGCTAAAGAATAAGAGCGGCATCGAAGTTACTAAAGCGTTCAAGTCTATATTCGCAGAGGGGCGCGTTCCAAAGAAATTGCAGACGGATAGGGGGACGGAATTTTTTAACAAACATTTTCAAGAGTTGATGAAAAAGCACGACGTTCATCATTTTGCTACGGCTACTGATTTGAAGTCCAGCGTCATGGAACGATTTAATAGAAAGTTAAAAAGCCGAATGTGGAGATTTTTAACAGGCACAAATTCATGGAGATAAATAGATGTTTTGCAAGATATTATGCAGGGGTACAACTCCAGTTACCATCGGAGTATTAAGATGAGACTGACGGACGTCGGCAAAGAAAATGAAGGTACCGTATTTCAAAACTTGTATGCCGGTATGAAGAAGAAGAACGAGCACACCGTATTTAAATATAAAGTAAGGGATGTGGTCAGGATTTCTAAAGTGCGAGGACCATTTGCCAAGGGCTATGAACACCGTATACGCAGAAGAATTTTTCACGATCTTCGTGTGTATCCCTCGTCATCCCCCTGTATACAGACTCTCTGATTATCACGGCGACGTCATCGACGGGGTGTTTTACGAAGAAGAGTAACAAAAAATAATTGTGAGCAAAAACAAAGTGTTTAAGGTGGAAAAAATTTTAGGGGAGAAAAAAAAGGGAAGATCTATGCTAGTTTTAGTGAAATGGCTAGGATGGCCTTCGAAATTTAATAGCTATATAGACAAAAAAGTTTTGTTGGACTTGCAAAAACCTTAAAACGTACAAGCCTTGACCGAAAGAGATCATTTGAGTAAAGGTTTACCATGGATGACCGCGGTTTATACGTCACGTTGCCGTGTAACTCTTCTTTTTCAGTTTATCCTGAAAATCGCATATCTAGTTATATGACCAGGTTAGCGAAAACTATGAACCTGAAAGGATAATGGCAAGTAAGCCTTGCTGAGATTGAATATCCTAGAAGCTGGTACACCTTTAGCGATGACGACGATAGGATTTTCAGCATGCACGTCTTCCCAGCACCATCCCAGAAACATGCGAATAAACCTGGTGAAACCGTGTTTAAAGAGTTATCAGAGTTTTCCGTATCAAGGAACCTCCAAATAAGTGGAGGGTACTACGAGAACGTTCGTGCCGTGATCAGTGCAATAAATGCAGTTCTCGCACCAACTGCGGTAATAGGTTACGATCGATTGAAAAACAAAACCCAACTGCTCGCAAAGCCCAGTGTTTCGGTAAGTTTCTATGGGAAACTCGCCGCTATTTTAGGAATGAAACCTGACGTAGCTTTTGGGCGTTCCACCTACCATGAAAAAGCTGATTTTACAACGAGCGTTATCACAGACGCTCCTCATCAAGCCGATATCAACAAAGGTTTCTATACGATGTATGTTTATACCGACATTATCAAATACCAATCAGTGGGTGGTTCGTACGTCCCCCTTTTAAGGATGAATGGTGAAAGCTTGAAATTGCCCCTTAATGCCATTTTTACACCTGGCAATAATCACAACGTTAATCTTTTTACTGAACAAATTGAAAAATTTGTACAGAGCAACGATCAGTTATTGTCCGATGACGTGGTCAAAATTGAAGTCGACATAGCCATGAACAGACAAGGAGGAGTCCGTCGTAAACTCACAGACTTGCCACTTGATCAGGCGATTAAAAGAAAAAAGCTGAGTTTATTCTGTCCTGTAAATAGGGGTAATAAATTGTGCCTTTCTATCTGTCGTGCACATTTTCTCGAGCCGCAATTACCCGAGAGCGAATTACAAAGTCGGGCGACAGTCATTCACAACAATGCAGGATTTTCGAGCCAAGACAAGATCGGTCTGAACAGTGGGCGGCAATAGGTCAGATTATACGCCACTCAAGCGCGCCGGGCCACTCAGAGCCGTGAAATTTGACACCTCTGGGTCAATAGACAGGAGGGAGGAGAGAGAGGATCCGGGTCAGCGCTGGAGCTGTTTTGAGCATGGGTCTTGTAGTTTTCTTTGACTGTTTTGAAGGCGATAATGCAAGCTGGAAGGCAAACGCATCAGCGGCTGTGATAATGGCAATCTATGAACATTATAATGAAAGTTATATATGATGAAGAACGTTCAGAGGCGCGGTGGAGAGGAGAGGATGCGCGTCTGGTGAGCACATATGAGCGCTTTTGCTCTGTTTTTGATAGAATCATTATTTTGAAACGTAAAAGCACAGCTAACAATCTGATAAACGATGTATTGACAGTAAAGTACAGCACAGGATGCGGTTCAGTAAATATACATGGATATTATTACAGTGCTGTGTTTATAAACAGCTATTTCTTTGTTTCACATTCTGAAGACCAGATAGCATCTGCGAGCTCATGCCAGAAGCAGTTAGCTCGGAGCTAGTGGCGCAGCTCGCATCTGATCTCCAGGCAGGATGCTGATGCTGAGGCAGGCAGGATGCTGATAGAGGTAGGATGCTGAAGCAAAGGTGATGTAGGGGACAAGGGACTAAAATTATTAACATAAATGGAATGATATAAAGCTGGAGGATGTGGATTCTGTTTTCGATTGTAATAAACCACGTGGATTTTACAATGTATAGTCTTGTGTCTCCTGAAAGAAAAAAAATGATTGTATAAAACACAAAATTTGATATTTGGTATAATTCGCTTATGCCATTTTGTATATTACTACTTAGACAAACATAAAAATGAAACATAATTAAGTCAATAATCAAGAAAAGTGCTATGGCACATAGTAAAATAGGATTCTGGGGGCAATATGATTTATAAAACCTGTTTTTGCAAAGGAAACTCACAAAAACACTTTTAGACACAAAAAAGGGACAATTTTACTCCCTTCGGTTATAATTCAATAACTCCTGTTTGGCACATCTTGGTACCTAGTGGAATCAAACAATATAAGTTGCAGAGAGCTGGAGCAAATAGAACCTGAATAACAGACTTTCAAAAAAAAAAATCAAAAAGCGCCTATGTTTTTTTAGTGTTTATTGTAATATTTAAAACATATATAATGTTATTTATGAAGAGTTACAACCATATTTAGTAATTCAAAGGGTTTTCTATACATTGACACCATTTTTTTCATTTCCTCCATTGTATATGTGTAGGGTAAACATTTGAATTTGGGTATGTCAAATTTAGGCGAAAATACACAAAAACGCCCCTGAGCTTAAGTAGTTAAATTAATCACGCTAGAGTCCCCACCAATACGTCTGGCAAACAATGCTATTTCCTCAATTTTTTCGTGCAATACGATGTGATAGGATGCTAAATCTGTAGACCTTATTTCACGCATATTCATCGTCCTTGAAACGCAATTCTACGGTGTTTAATCGAGGCCTAGGTGTTACATGACAGCCGTTTACGATGCCGCCGTGTCGTATCAGCGAGTCGATGCAAATACAGAAGTTACAAAGTATTCAGATACAAGATACAGTGGGTGGGAAAAAAAACAAAGTATTTAGTCAGCCACCAATGTGCAAGTTCTCAACTTAAAAAGATGAGAGAGGCCTGTATTTTCATCATAGGTATACCTCAACTATGAGACAAAATGAGAAAAAAAAATCCAGAAACTCACATTTTGTAGGATTTTTAAAGAATTTATTTATTTATTTGCAAATTATGGTGGAAAAGAAGTATTTGGTCAATAACAAAATTTCATCTCAATACTTTGTTATATACCCTTTGTTGGCAATGACAGAGGTCAAACGTTTTCTGTAAGTCTTCACAAGGTTTTCACACACTGTTGCTGGTATTTTGGCCCATTCCTCCATGCAGATCTCCTTTAGAGCAGTAATGTTTTGGGGCTGTCACTGGGCAACACGGATTTTCAACTCCCTCCAAAGATTTCTATGGGGTTGAGATCTGGAGACATGCTAGGCCACTCCAGGACCTTGAAATACTTCTTAAGAAGCCACTCCTTCGTTGACCGGGCGGTGTGTTTGGGATCATTGTCATGCTGAAAGGACCCAGCCACGTTTCATCTTCAATGACCTTGCTGATGGAAGGAGGTTTTCACTCCAAATCTCACGATACATGGCCCCATTCATTCTTTCGGTTACACGGATCAGTCGTCCTGGTCCCATTGCAGAAAAAAAAGCCCCAAAGCATGATGTTTCCACCCCCATGCTTCACAGAGGGTATGGTGTTCTTTGGATGCATCTCAGCATTCTTTCTCCTCCAAACACGACAAGTTGAGGTTTTACCAAAAAGTTCTATTTTAGTTTCATCTGACCATATGACATTCTCAAAATCCTCTTCTGGATCATCCAAATGCAAACTTCAGACGGGCCTGGACATGAACTGGCTTAAGCAGGGGGACACTTCTGGCACTGCAGGATTTGAGTCCCTGGAGGCGCAGTGTGTTACTGATGGTAACCTTTGTTACTTTGGTCCCAGCTCTCTGCAGGTCATTCACTAGGTCCCCGTGTGGTTCTGGGATTTTTGCTCACAGTTCTTGTGATCATTTTGACCCCACGAGGTGAGATCTTGCGTGGAGCCCCAGATAGAGGGAGATTATCAGTGGTCTTGTATGTCTTCCATTTCTAATAATTGCTCCCACAGTTGAAATCTTCACACCAAGCTGCTTACCTATTACAGATTCAGTCTTCCCAGCCTACTGCAGGTCTACAATTTTGTTTCTGGTACCCTTTGACAGCTCTTTGGTCTTGGCCATGGTGGAGTGTGGAGTTTGGAGTGTGACTGTTTGAGGGTGTGGACAGGTGTCTTTTATACTGACAACGAGTTTCAAACAGATGCCATTAATATAGGTAATGAGTGAAGGACAGAGGAGCCTCTTAAAGAAGAAGTTACAGGTCTGTGAGAGCCAGAAATCTTGCTTGTTTGTAGGTGACCAAATACTTATTTTACCGAGGAATTTACCAATTAATTCTTTAAAAAATCCTACAATGTGATTTTCTGGATGTTTTTTCTCATTTTGTCTCTCATAGTTGAGGGATACCTATGATGAAAATTACAGGCTTTCCTTCATCTTTTAAGTGGGAGACTTTGCCACAATGGGGCTGACTAACTATACTTTTTTGCCCCACTGTATATAGCATTCCAAGTTAGAAATCAGTCACAAAGCTGTAACGTACAATCAGATATAGATGATGATTAAAAAGTATTCGGATACAAACACATGGAAATATAGAAGAAGTTACAATGTATTCAGATACAAGATATATATAGCATTCGAAGTTAGAAATCAGTCACAAAGCTTTAACGTACAATCAGATATAGATGATGATTAAAAAGTATTCGGATACAAACACATGGAAATATAGAAGAAGTTACAAAGTATTTGGATACAATCAAAGATATATAGCATTCGAAGTCAGAAATCAGTCACAAAGCTATAACGGTACGCAAATTACATGAGATATAGATGATGATTAAAAAGTATTCGGATACAAACACATGAAAATATAGAAGTTACAAAGTATTCAGACACAAGATATATATAGCATTCGGATGTCATCAGACCAAAAATTATATTGGTTATAAAACTAATTACAAACCCGATTCCAAAAAAGTTGTGAGACTGTACAAATTGTGAATAAAAACAGAATGCAATAATGTGGAAGTTTCAAATTTCAATATTTTAGTCAGAATACAACATAGATGACATATTTTTTTTTTTTTTTTCCCAAAAATTTTTGTGTAAACTGAGAAAATGTATCATTTTAAGGGAAAAATCAGTTGATTTTAAATTTCATGGCATCAACACTTTCAAAAAAGGTGGGACAAGGCATGTGACCACTGTGTGAATCCCTCTTCTTTTATAACAACCCCCCCCCCCCCCCCCCCCCCCGTCTGCAAACGTCTGGGGACTGAGGAGACAAGTTGTCAAGTTTAGGAATAGGAATGTTGTCCCATTCTTGTCTAATACAGGCTTCTAGTTGCTCAACTGTCTTAGGTCTTCTTTGTCGCATCTTCCTCTTTATGATGCGCCAAATGTTTTCTATGGGTGAAAGATCTGGACTGCAGGCTGGCCATTTCAGTCGGATCCTTCTTCTATGCAGCCATGATGTTGTAATTGATGCAGTATGTGGTATGGCATTGTCATGTTGGAAAATGCAAAGTCTTCCCTGAAAGAGACGACATCTGAATGGGAGCATATGTTGTTCTAGAACTGGGATATACCTTTCAGCATTGATGGTGGCTTTCCAGATGTGTAAGCTGCCCATGACACACACACTCATGCAACCCCATACCATCAAAGATGCAGGCTTCTGAACTGAGCGCTAATAACAACTTGGGTTGTCCTTATCCTCTTTAGTCCGAATGACATGGCGTCCCAGTTTTCCAAAAAGAACTTCAAATGACCACAGAACAGTTTTCCACTTTGCCACAGTCCATTTTAAATGAGCCTTGGCCCAGAGAAAACGCCTGCGCTTCTGGATCATGTTTAGATATGGTTTCTTTTCTGACCTATAGAGTTTTAGCCGGCAACGGCGAATGGCACGGTGGATTGTGTTCACCGACAATGTTTTCTGGAAGTATTCCTGAGCCCATGTTGTGATTTCCATTACAGTAGCATTCCTGTATGTGAAGCAGTGCCGTCTAAGGGCCCGAAGATAACGGGCATCCAGTATGGTTTTCCGGTCTTGACCCTTACGCACAGAGATTGTTCCAGATTCTCTGAATCTTTGGATGATATTATGCACTGTAGATGATGATAACTTCAAACTCTTTGCAATTTTTCTCTGAGAAACTCCTTTCTGATATTGCTCCACTATTTTTCCGGCCTCTTATTGCTACCTGTCCCAACTTTTTTGAAATGTGTAGCTCTCATGAATCCAAAATGAGCCAATATTTGGCATGACATTTCAAAATGTCTCACTTTCAACATTTGATATGTTATCTATATTCTATTGTGAATAAAATATAAGTTTATGAGATTTGTAAATTATTCCATTCCTTTTTTACTCACAATTTGTACAGTGTCCCAACTTTTTTGGAATTGGGTTTGTACAAAAGCATCATCTATCGAGGTTGTAGACAACCATTAATTGCACAAAGCAAATTAACAATCAGTGTTCTCTCACTCAGTTGCGTTTGTAAAGCTCCGTGAACTTATGTGAAATTTTCAAACATTTGTGTTTGCAAGTCGCGCAGACGAATCTCTATCGCTTGCTGTAAATTACCTTGAAGTTCATGAAACCTGGCGTCGATGCGGTTATAAAGATTGTTGAAAAAATCCGTCTGCCTGTTAAGAAGCTCGTTGAATAGAGAGTCCTGCCTGTTACTCAACTCTTCAAGCAAAGAGACAAATCTTTCATTTACACCGTCATTCTGCGCTGGCAGAGATACATTTTCCTCCTCGGATGCTTCATCAACAGTGAATGGTGTTTGTCTACCCATCTGCGACGAATTTTCGCTGTGATCACTTGTCCAACTGGCTCTTTCCCACTCGTTTATTTGCGTATCGGTCCAGTTAGCAGCATTTTCAGACTGTCTGAAAAGAGTAATAGTTTAAATAATTAGTAATGAAAATCGTGACACAAATCTATTCATTTTTTAAATAACTGTTGGAATGTAATATTATCTATTACTGCTTTAAAGATTTTTCTTTGTTAAATAATAAAAGTATGAAAAATTATAATCTAAAAATAAATATGAAAAGCATACCTTGAATTATGTCAGGTTCGGTATCATCGTCAGGCTCTATTTATCTATCTGTATAGAATAAACAGAGGTTAAAAACATTGTCAAGACTTTAAAGTCACATGACTATTAAATAATAATTAGTAAATCAAGAAAACGACATTGAAATCTAGAGAAATTAACGAAACAGATTGCTAGATAAGAAAGAAAAAAAAACAATAGCAAGACTGAACCACAAGATGGCGACAAAGTAGCTTTACTAGATGAAGCATATGTACTAAATAAATATATAAAGTTATCAAATTAGCTTATGTTAAATAAAAATATAACATTATGTTAAATAAAAATATAACATTATCTATTGCAGAAAAACAATATATAATATCTAGTGAACTTAACCAAACAGATTGTGAGATGAAACGGGTCAAAATAGATCAGTCTAAAAAAATAAAAATAAAACAATAGCAAGACTGAGCCACAAGATGGCGACAAAGTAGCTTTACCCACTGAAGCATATGTACTAAATAAAAATATAAAGTTATCAAATTAGCTTATGTTAAATAAAAGTATAACATTATGTTAAATAAAAATATAACTATCTATTGCAGAAAAACAATATAAAAAATCTAGAGAAATTAACCCTTTGGGGTCGACAAACGAGGAGAGGCTATGACGTTTTGTGGCATCTTCTCCTGATAACACCGAAAATAACTTAAATTACACTTTCAGTTTTGATCTTACAGATAAGAGCAATACATCAATCGAATCTGTAAATGGTCTACTTTTATTTGTATACACACATAACAACAAAACTTTGTGCATTTATAAAATAAAGAAAACAAACAGGGTGCGCTGTCTGCCGCCTTGGTCTGCGTGATCTTTATTTAGAAACTTGTCATTAAAATTAACTGTAACTCAGCAAATACTCAACAAAGAGACATGAGAGACATATCTATAGAAAGCTTGACATGTCTACTTTTAAACTAAGGAAGGTCTTATCGAAGTCAAATATTCTGTGATAAAGTAATCCATATGAAACCAACGCGATGTTCAGTCTTTCACATCTCCCTTCATTATATCTAATGCGACTACGCCCACGCGCGCTATAGATATGATAATTGTCCACGTGAAGCGTGCGGCATGTAAACGCCCACATCACAGCAAACAAAGCAGCAAGACCTCAAGTTTTTTTAATTTTACTGTTCGCGTCGTGCTGAGAGGAATAAGACAGAATTCACCTCAAGAAGCTTTGGATTACCTCAGGAAAAAAACAATGCAGCGGCTTGATCCAGCAGTGATCATAAACATGAGTAAGTCTTTTTTATTAACCTACTTGTATTAGTTTCACATAACTTGTACACATTTTACTAGTTAGACTTTCTCCAAACTATAATTCATGACTAAATGTATAATCAAGTGAAACATTATGAAGTTTCATTCACAGCATCTAAATATCATGACGCCAGGATGTTTTTTTATGTTCTATAACAGACAGAAATACAATATAAAAGTAATATGAGTTATAATGTTACTAGCCTAATGGCAGTAAGAATGATTAGTCAAAACTTTACTGTGATAGGATATTCTCTGTTCACGAATATAGCCATATATGTTTATAACTGTAGTTTTTGGATAGTATAGGCCTACATACAAAGCATGCTTATGTTTATGAATGTAACTAAGCTTCTGTATATGAAGATCTGCTCTGGTGTAAATATTCTGAATGTGTTATACCCATGTCTTATGCAGTAATGACGCTGAAATATTTTAAACCGTTTCAACTTTCGTTTGGGACTGTGGCTGCATCACCGGCATCTTGCACAAGAAAGGCACACGCATGTCGTTCAGTTTTGAGTTCGCTGGAAAATCATACTGAGTAAGTGCACAGTATAGTAATTGTAATTTTATTATTCCTAGAATATGTGGTAATATTATTTGTGGTTGATATTGTTAAAATGTAAGAATTGGCATTGTTTTTTCATGAAGTATGCATACTATACTAAGTTACTGTGGGGAATACACCACTCTTGCATTCACGTGCATCTCTCATAGGAAGGGGACACTCGTTCAGTTTTCAACTCCATTCAGAAACTTAGAGTAAGTGTGTATTCACTATTTTACAGATGTTACTTTAATTAGATTTATTTGCTGTATGGTAAACTATTTTTGCATGTGGTAATTGTGTTCTTTGTTTCGAAAAATTAGTACTAGTATCAGTGAACATCACAATAATGCTAATAATGTAGTTTGTGTAAACAGCATGCTTACTTTTTATTTCAGATGTGAGAATAACAGTGCAAAAGAACCTGTTGCAAAGAGAGCCAAAGCAAATAAGCAGCCCACTCGATCATGGAAAACAGAGACAGAAGTTGACATGTTCCACAGGCTCTGAGATTCCTGCCCGCACAAGAACCTAGACCACAGCTAAGACCATGTTATGCACACACTCCCAAAATGATGTGATAGTTATATATATTCTAAATAAACTACAAACAAAAAATAGATACATTTATTTTTTCCTCATTCTTTCTTGTAGCAATTCCCTCTTAGTCACACACCTGACTGAAAGGCTCATTGTGCAGCTCATTATGCAGGCCTTTGTCGTCTCAGGTGTGAATCACAGCATTATTAATGATCATTCACACCTCCTCGCATATACCTTTTCTACACAAAATGTGTCTTAGAAAATATAAATCAATATATTGTTTTCTGTGAGTGAGTAAACAAGATGATTTTCACATCATTCTGAAGCAAAAACTCTACACTTCAAGAGACAGTTCTCAATAGTCTTGTGAACAAATGTTCTGTATGTGTTTTATGGCCTTATTTCAGTGACTTAAAACTTTTAGTTTTTCTCTAAGCATGCATAAATGTTGTTTTCTCAAAAACACAATCACATACATACATACTGCCCACATATTATTGTAGTCCACTTTGTGCGGATTATGGTGCTACTAAACTTAGCCATTAAAATGTTTATTAGCAACTGAAAAATGCACAAATGTCAGGACATGTCAAAACTTCTCCAGGGCCCAAAACACCCTCGGACCCCAGAGGGTTAAGAGAGATAAAACAGGTCAAAATAGATCAGTCTAAAAAATTAATAATAATTGCAATGGCAAGACTGTAGACAAAGTAAATATTTACCAACTGAAGCATGTGTCCTAAATAAAAATATAATATATCTAATTAGCTTATGTAAAAATAAAATATATCAATAGCGAAATTGAGAAATAAATGCAAAATTATTTAAAAGCGAAATATTAACATTATTATAACCATTTTGAAGATCTATGGACCAAATGGCCTAGCATTGCATGTGGTCCCAACGCTATAAAAATATTAAAAATAAAAACTTACTGCTGTGTGATTCTTCTCTCGGCGTCGGATTAACAGGGGCGATCGCTCTTTTCTTTCTCAAGGGACTGTGTGCTGGATTTCGGGTATTGTTAGCGCTGCTGGGACCGGCTCAGTCATCGCTTTCATAGTCCTCCTGAGTGAGATCCACTATAAAATTTGGCTGGGTTATTAACTGGAGCAAATCTAGAAAAAATAATGACAAAATAATTTCTGTTGTAAACACCAACAGTGATATTGCCTTAAACGCAAAGTATAAAAGTCTCAAATTTATTAACTTCTGTAAAAAAAACGCATGTCACACCTCTGTTCATCAATTTGCACTGGTTACCAGTAGCTGCTCGCATTAAATTCAAGGCATTAATGTTTGCCTACAAAACCACCACTGGCTCTGCACCCCTTTACCTAAATTCATTACTTCAGAGATATGTGCCTCTAGAAAGCTTGCATTCTGCCAGGTGAAACGGCGTAGCATTGTGCCTCGCAAAGAGGCCAAAATCACTTTCACAGACTTTCATTAAACGGTGCCTCCTGGTGGAATGACCGGCCCCATCAATCCGAGCGCTGATCCTTAGCCATCTCAAGAAAGACCTAAAAACAAATCTGTTTCCACCTTTATTGAACTCTAACTCTAGCACTTCTATTCATTTTAATTCTACTTTATCGATATTGTCTCTTGTATAAAAAAAAACAAACAAAAAACAAGCTTTCTATTTTTTCATCGATGAGGTTATGTGTGTGTATAATAATATAGTGTGTATATATTTATAATTAATATACACACCTTGCTACGTTGTACGGCATAGGATAACGAGACTTGTCATTTTGCACTTTATAGATTGGCTCTTGGGTTGTTGACTGCTTTTTAGTGCCTCATTGTAAGTCGCTTTGGATTAAAAGCGTCGCTAAATGACTAAACGTTTTAAGTAAATATTGTAGCAAATAGCCAAAAGGGAAAATATTTTATTATTATAACTGGTTATGATTAATAATATATATTTAGATTAGATCTTAGAATTAATTGTAGCAAAATCAATATTACAATTATTTCATCTGTCCTTCCAGACAATATAATCATTTATCAATTCAAGGAAAGACTATTTTCCTGGCCAAGGAACAGTAGCT
>JADLZN010006716.1:62500-69968 GCA_018155175.1 Sinocyclocheilus anophthalmus | reverse complement strand
GGGGTGTGTTGGCGTGAGTGAGTGCGTTTTCCCTCTTTTTAGTCTGTAGGGTTTTTCTTTTTTGTTTGTTTGAATTGGTCGTTCTTTTAGGAGGTCTACCGCGGGTTTTGCGGTACCTTAAACGCCGGGATGGCGGCAGCTCCCGTGCAGGGAATGCCACCTGTTCTCTCACTCCGTAATGGGTGCAGGTGTGTGTCAGACCCTGATGTTACGGTCGAAGAGTTGCTTTTAGTAGTAGGAGAGCAAGTCGGGTTTGATAACATACTGTCGGCCTCACGAATGAGTAAAGCGATTGTTGTCTTCTTGACGAGTGAAGCTTTAGTGAATCAGCTGACTGTGAGCGGAATGTGGGTGAAGGAAGCTTTTGTACCGGTCACCCCGCTTTCCGCTCCAGCTACTAAAATTACCATTTCTAATGTTCCTCCGTTTATTTCTAATGATGTCATCATTAAAGAATTAACGAGGTTCGGGAAGATCGCGAGTCCAGTCAAAATGATCCCGTTAGGGTGCAAAGATGCAGCTCTTAAACATGTGCTCTCTTTTAGGCGTGTAGTCTATATGTTCTTAACTTCATCAGAGCGCACACTAGAAGTGTCTTTCCGCGTTTCCCATGAAGATAATTCATACATGGTGTATGCTAGCACTGAGAGTTTGAAATGTTTTAAATGCGGTGACCTGGGGCACAAACGTTTTTCGTGCCCGCAAAAAGAAGTGTTAAATGACCCGCGCCCGTCTACATCTAGTATGGATATACATAACTCTGCTCTTCACACGGAGGAGAAAGGAAGAAAAGGCCCAGAGCAGGTTGATGGAGCTGCTGAGGTAAAGGGACAGAATGAGGTGAGTAAGCTTGATAAAATTACTGTGAGTAATGAAAAGCCTGGATGTAGCTTTGGAAATACGGAGAGTGGTTTTAGAAAACCTTTGAGCAATGCTCAGCTTGGTTCTAGTTCTGTTACTGGACGAAGTGAGAATGCTGCTGCTGATGTTACTAGCGGTGATGATGAAGACATGTGTGTATCCTCTGATGCAGGGACAGCTGGAGGGGCTGAGGAGGGCCTGGCTGATGAACTAGATCGCTTATCTCAGAAAACTGATGATAGCATTAAAGATGATGAACAATGGTCGGATTTCACGGAAATGGCAGGAGAATATGAGAAGGATTTGTACTCTGTTGAAGAAATAAATTCCTTTCTTGATAAAACAAAAGGTAAAGCGGGTGTAGAAGTGCGTCATTTTTTCCCCGACCTCGATAAGTTTGTCTCTTCTGTGATGTGGGCACGAAAAGTGAGTAGTTACAAGGAACTTTCACAACAAAAGCGTTTTCGCCTGAAGAAACATATCACTGCAATTAGACAATTAGGCAAATCGACACAAAAAGAGAGGCTAATAAGAGGGAAAACAAAATGAATATGTTGCCTTGTATCTGTATTTCTTTTCTATACTGTCTTCTCTTTCCCCCTTTCGTCTTTATGGAGATCTTAAGAATGGGATCCCTTAATGTGAATGGGATGAGGGATGTAAGAAAGGATCATTTTTTAAAGGAATTAATTAATTTGAAAGAGTTAAATGTTATTTTCCTTCAAGAGACTCATAGTAACCAAAGCAATGAATTTGAGTGGAGGTTGTGGTGGGAGGGAGAACATGTTCTTAGTCATGGGACTAATTTAAGTGCAGGGGTGGCTGTGCTTTTCTCCCCTGCTGTTAAAGCCAACATTTTATTGAAACAAGAGTTAGAACCAGGAAGGCTGCTAATTGTAAGGGCAGAAATAAGTAGTTTCTGCTTTTTGTTTGTGAATATTTATGCCCCTAATACTGGCCCTGACAGAATTAAACTTTTCATTAAGCTGAAACAGTTTTTAAGGCAAAACCAGAATGAAGATTTTATTGTTTTGGGGGGGGATTGGAATTGCACATTGGACTTTACACTTGATAGAAATGGGGAGGAGCCACATTCACAGTCAGCACTCTGTTTAGCCAGTGTGATTGAGAACCTGAATTTTTTAGATGTTTGGAGAGAACACAATCTTTCAACGCGACAGTACACTTGGGTGAAAGTCAGCACTGGTCTGATTTCTGCTGCACGTTTGGACCATTTTTATGTATCTGGAAATATGAGAAATAGAGTTAGAAATACAACTATTGTCCCCATGTCTTTCTCTGATCACAAACTTATCACAGTTGATTGTGTCTTGGACGTAAGACCTCACAAAAGTTATTATTGGCATTTTAATATAAAACTTTTAGAAGATAAACTTTTTATTGAGAAATTTAAGTTATTTTGGGAAAGTTGAAAAGGCCCGTTTTGATAGCATAATTCAGTGGTGGGAAGTGGGGAAAGCACATATAAAGTTGTTTTGTCAGCAATACGCCTCTTATTCCACTTTGTGTTTAAAGAAGACATTGGAGCAACTGGAACAAGAAATTACTGTTATTGAGAGAAATATGACTGTTAACAATGTTGTTGGTTTACAGGAAAAGTGGACTGAAAAGAAACTTTCCTTAAGCTCTATTTTAAATGAAAAAGTAAAGGGTGCACTTATAAGGAGCAGGTTTTTAACAGTGAGAGACATGGATGGTCCTACCTCTTTTTTCTTTAATTTGGAACGCAAAGCTGCTCAAAATAAACAGATGTACAGTCTAAAGGACAGTATTGGGCGTATCACTTCTGACCCAGTGGAGATGCGCAGACTGGCTGTAGATTTTTACTCTACTCTTTTTACTGCTGAAAACTCAGACGGTCATGCTAGAAAAGAACTTCTTCAGGATCTCCCTGTTCTGACTTCAGAGCAGAAGATTTTTTTGGAAAAGAGAATTACTTTTGATGAAGTGACTGCCTCTGTGATGGAACTCTCTTTAGGTCGTACACCCGGAATAGATGGTCTTCCTGCTGAGTTCTATAGGAGCTTGTGGACCGTTATCGGGAGTGACTTTTTTAAAGTTCTTCAGGAATCAACTATTGAAGGAAGTCTCCCTAAGAGTTGCCAGCGTGCAGTCTTAACTTTGCTTCCAAAAAAAGGAGACTTAACTTTATTAAAAAACCGGAGGCCTGTGGCACTTCTGTGCTCTGAGTATAAGATTCTCTCTAAATGCTTAGCCAAAAGATTAAATAGTGTACTACAACAAATCATACATAAGGACCAGTCTTACTGTATAAAGGGTAGATCTATTGCTGACAATTTGCATTTGGTGAGAGATCTTTTTGACTTTGCTTCTTTTAATAATGTTGATGTGGGGTTTTTGTCATTGGATCAGGAAAAGGCTTTCGATAGGGTAGATCATGTCTATCTTTTTGAAACACTTAAAGCCTTTGGTTTTGGGGATCATTTTATTTCACTAATAAATCTGCTCTATTCTGAAGCTACGTGTTTAATAAAAATGGCCGGGGGTCTTAGTGTTCCTATAAGGGTTCAGAGGGGTATCAGGCAAGGCTGTCCTCTTTCAGGGCAGCTTTATAGTATTGTCATTGAACCTTTACTATGTAAACTAAGAAGAGAGTTAAGGGGTCTACAAATTAATACACTGCAGCCTGTTAAACTTTCTGCTTACGCAGATGATGTCACGGTTTTAATTGGAGGCACTGGAGATATTCAACATCTAGAAGCAAGCTTAGAATGTTACGGTAAAGCCTCCTCTGCGAAAGTTAACTGGGCAAAGAATGATGCTTTATGGTGTGGAAAAGATAGCGAAGGTCCCTTACTTCCAGGGGGGTTGAAATGGGGAAGGGCAGGTTTAAAATATTTAGGTCTGTTTTTGGGAACTGATGAATATAAGAAGCAAAACTGGGAGGGCCTAGTGGAGAAAGTGTGTGCTCGGCTGTCTCACTGGCATTGGCTGCTACCCCAGCTTTCCTACAGGAGAAGAGTACTGGTCTGTAATAATTTGGTTGCCTCATCTTTGTGGCACAGGATGATGGTGCTGGAGCCCCCAAAAGATTTGATAAGAGACATTCAGCGACAACTTACAGACTTTTTTTGGTCAGGACAGCACTGGCTGAAGGCCCCAGTCCTCTATCTGCCTAGGCAAGAGGGGGGTCAGGGGCTTATCGATATTGGGTCACGGATAAAGGCCTTCAGACTCCAGACAGCTCAAAGGCTTCTTTATGTAGAGGACGTGAGTTGGTTCGGGGTTGCTTGTGCCCTTCTGAGAAGAGCGGGAAAGATGGGATTTGATTGTCACTTGTTTTTATTGGATTGTGATAAACTGGACTTAAGTGGTCTGACATCCTTTCACAAGTCAGTGTTAAAATCATGGACACTTTTCAGGATTTCTCGAGAGTTAAGAGACACTCATCTTCATTGGCTAAAGGAAGAACCATTGTTTTTCAAACCAGCACTTGAGTTGGATAGTTTTAAATCCCTTTATCTGAGGAATGCTGCTCTTACTAAAGTAGGACATCTAGCCTCCGTGGATGGCTGGTTGTCTGCAGAGACATTGGCTCTTAAGCTTGGCATAAGATCGGTTTGAGTTGCCCAGAGACTTCTGACCGAGGTGCAGGAACGATTGCTGCAGAATTACAGTGTGTCCCTGGTTGTACCTGGTGGGGAGGAAGTATTTTCCTTCCCAGACCTGGAGGTTTCTGCAGAAAATGGCGAGTGGCAAGAAGCAGAAGGCAACATCCTATCCTTTACATCACCGCAGTCAGGACATTTCAGTGCTGTTGGGAAGAAGCAACTATATGTGATGTGTGTAAAGGCTCTTCACTGTCATACTCTGGAGAGTTTGAAGGAGTCTAAATGGTTGGATTTTTTTTGGGTCAGGCTCTTCACCCAAAGGTAGTTGGAGGACCTTGTACAAACCCCCCATTGAGAAACGGTCTGGACACCTGCAGTGGCGGATTGTGCATGGTATAATAGCTACAAACAGACACAGAGCACACATTGATCCACAGGTAGGGGAGGGTTGCCCTTTCTGTGGACAATCGGAAACAGTTTTTCATTTATTTTCTGAATGTGAAAGGCTTGTTCCTCTGTTTTGTTTTTTAGAAGAATGCTGCCGTGAATTAGGGGAGGTTTTTACTAAAGTTTTCTTTATTTATGGTCCTAAATATAAGTATTCCACAAGGGAGACCCTTGTATTAGTGAATTTTGTTTTTGGCCAAGCAAAGTTGGCTATTTGGCTGTCACGGAAAAATAAGATTGTTGGAATGGGACAGACTGATGTTACTTTGATTTTTAGGGGTTTGATAAAATCACGTTTAAAGGTTGAATTAGCTTTTTACAATTTAATAATGGATATGGAGACCTTTAAATACAGGTGGGGCATTAATAACTGCATATGTGAAGTTGATTGTGATGGATCTCTAAACATTTTTGTATGAAAATGATTATATGATGTGTTTATTGGTTTTGTTTTTTTTTGATACGGAAACATGATGTTTTCTTTTGGGTTGTTATTTCTTTCAGATTTTTTGACTCATATTTTTTATACCTGTACACTTTGACTTTTTATATATTTAAAAAAAAAAAACTGATGTTTTCTGGTGATTAAAGAGATGTTAAAAGTCAAGTCTCTCTCTCTCTCTCTCTCACACACACTCTCTCTCACACATTCTCACTCTCACACACACACACTCTCTCTCTCTCTCTCTCTCTCTCTCTCTCTCCACACACACACACACTCTCTCTCTCTCTCTCTCTCTATCTCTCACACACACACACACACACACACACACTCTATCTCTCGCTCTCTCTCTCTCTCTCACACACATACACACACACACACATTCACACACTATCTCTCTCTCTCACACACTCTCTCTCTCTCTCTTCTCTCTCTCTCTCTCTCTCTATCTCTCTCTCTCTCTCTCTCTCTCTCTCACAAACAAACACACACAATCACCACACCTCTCTCTCTCTCTCTCACACTCACACACACTATCTCTCACACACACACACACAACAAAGCACACACACACACACACACACACAGAATGTGTATTCTGAGCGTCTCTGTTCATAAATAATGAGCAATAACAGCTCGGAGTCTAAAGTCGAGCACTCAACAGGTGACGCTCAGAGGAAGCGCTCGCGCTGTACTGCAGTGACGTCACGGCGCAGGAGTTACAGTGTATCTCTCTCCAGAGAGTTCAGCGCTGCTTCTGGATACAATGTAACGCCTCAACGCGCGCGCTTCAAACAAACACGCGAACATACAGAAAAATACAAATGAATAAATAGACTCACCTGTAATAATACACATCACTCTTCCCAGCGCTCAGCCCGGACTTCCGGATGACTTCTTCCTTCTTCCAGCCGGGTGGAAGCGCCGGACAGTCCGTCTTCTTCCTCTCCATGATCATTGGCTGATCGATCAGCTCGATCAGAAGAGTTAATATCCGAGAGCTGCGCTGCGGGCGCGTGAGAGACGCTCGCTAACGGGCTAGAGTAGTGAGTTATCAACCGGAGGACTCGAACTCGGCTCACAGCCGTCAGAGAGCCGCCGGACGCGTCGTTCACGCGATCAATCTGCGTGTGATCCGTGTGTGACGCGGCTGTGACGCGTTGAAACTTCAGCACTTCCCACACGAGTGACCCAGCGCCTGGCAACCGCACGCCCCGCCCCCATGACAGACGCAGGCCCCGCCCCTACTGTAATCCTGCCTGTGCTGAATGATATGCTGCCACATCTAATCACATCTACACAAACTCATTTTACAATCAAAACCTTTGAAGTTTGTGCAGTCTGAATTCATAACAATAAAGTCTAGCGTCGAAAATGTAGTCAAAAAACTATTCTATCACTTTGCTGGTGTGAAATGTGGTTGTAAAAGGCTGTGCATCCTCTAAAATCACTTAAACACCGGCTTACTACAAACATAACGGAGAAAAGTGAGTTAGTTCTGAGAATGCTATTTTCAGAGCGCAAAACAGCAATGAATCACATCCTTTCCCACTAGAATCATGTTTGTGACATAGTTTTGTGAGGACGAGAGGTGAAGGAATGTCTGAGCTTCAGCTATATACTGAGGACTTGATCTAGTATAGTGATGGATGTTAGTTTTACTGCCTTAAAGGATTAGTTCACCCAGAAATTAAAATTCACCACCAGGCCGTCAGGATGAGTTTGTTTCTTCATCAGGTTTGTAGAAATGTAGCACTGCATCAGTGTCTCAGCAATGGATGCTCTGCAGTGAATTGTCCGTCAGAATGAGAGTCGCAAACCTTATAAAAACAATCACAATATCCCAGCACATAACGCCAGTCCATCAGTTACATCTGATAAGACAAAGCTGAACACAGTCCAGCATTAATGACGCTTTTAACTAAATAACAGTCTATAATCCATAATAAAGTGAAAAAGTGTTCTAGTGTGAATCAGGAGAGAAATCTGCACAGATCAAGCAGCGTTTAAACAGCTCTAAACACATATGTGAGAGACGACAGCAGATGCACTTTTTCACTGGAGGAAGCGTTATTATGGCTTATATATGTATTTTAGTTAAAAACGTCTTAATACTGGATTTGGA
>JADLZN010006716.1:40000-57500 GCA_018155175.1 Sinocyclocheilus anophthalmus | reverse complement strand
ACACACACACACACCACACACACACAAAACACACACACACACACACAAACACACACACTCACACCCACACACATCCACACACACACAACACACACACACAACACGCACTCTCACCCCCACACACAACACTCACTCTCACCAACCACCCACACCCTCTTCACACACACACTCTCTCAACACACAACTCTCACTCTCACACACCACACTCTCCACCCCACCACTCCACTCTCCACCACACACACACACACACCCCCACTCTCACTCTCTCACACACACACACACACACACCCACACACACACACACACACACACACACACACATCAAACACACACACACACACACACCTCCTCTCACACACCACACACACACACACACCCTCTCACTCTCACTCTCACACACACACACACACACACTACTATAACGTCATCTCACAAACACACACCACCACACACGTCACTCTCACACACCACACACACACCCTCTTCACACACTCTCTCTCTCTCCCACACACACTCTCACTCTCACACACACACCTCTCACACACACACTCACTCTCCCTCCACCACATACCACACCACAGCACACACACTCACTTCCCCCCCCCCCTCACTCTCACACACATACACACACACACACACACACACACTCTCACTCTCACACACACACACACACACACACACAACTCTCCACTCTCACACACCAACACCCACACACACACACACTCCCTCTTCACTCTCACACTCCACACCACACACCCCAACACCCTCACTCACTCTCACTCTCACACACACACACATCAGAGAACGAGGTCCTCTTAAATGAGTGAAAACACAGTTCAAGCTTTGATTAACAAAGTGTATCTAATCATTTTAAGAACATTTTCAGAACTACTTCAGTTCAAACTATATAAATGTACAGGTACATGCCACACACTAACTCTGCATCATCACAAACATATTTTAATGAGCAACATTTCGGTCCAAAATGAAACATTGCTTACTGAAATATTTTTGTGATGAACAGAGCGTGGGATTTATATTTTCCTCGTGTATATTGTTATTTCACTGGATGCATCAGTGGTTGACTCAGGTATATTTTTAAATGTACTTCAATTAAAATACTCAATGTTATGATATATCAAAATAAAGTCTCGGAGATTTCGAAAAAAATATAATAAATTAAGTATGCGTTGTGTATCAATCACGCAACACTGACGCGTCATGTCGAATGGAGCCACGCCATTGGTTGACGCGTATGACGTCAGTGGGCTGTAACTTCCGGGTACAGTAATGCAATGTTGACGCAATCAGCTGAAAGTTGAGGACTGGTTTAGGTTTAATTTCTCTCCGCACAGGCGCTTTGATGAGACGGGTCAGGTACTGTCTCTAATTCTGCTTTATTAGAAACATAATCGCGTGATTAGTTGACGGACAGCTGTGTTGTTCGAGAGTAAGATAAGCAGCTAGCAGCGTTTGTGTTGTTTTGACTGAAACATTTCGACACGTATGTGTAAATATTATATAATATCTGTATTTACTGTCATGTGTTCTGTGTGTGTGTGTTGAGTCTGTCAGCACAGTGTATTATGTATTACTGGACATATATATATAATAATTGTGTGTGTGTGTGTGGTTGGTGTGTGTGTGTGTGTTTGTGTTTTTGTGTGTGTGTGTGTGTGTGTGTGTGTGTGTGTGAGTGTGAGTGTGAGTGTGTGTGAGAGAGTGAGTGTGTATGTGGTGAGTGAGTGTGTGTGTGTGAGAGAGTGAGTGTGTGTGAGATACTGTGTGTGTGTGTGAGAGTGTGTGTGTGTGAGAGAGTGTGTGTGTGTGTGTGTGAGTGTGTTTGTCAGTGTGTGTGTGTGTGTGAGTGAGTGGAGTGTGGGTGTGTGTGTGTGGGTGAGTGTGTGAGAGAGAGAGTGAGTGTGTGTGTTTGTGTGTGTGTGTGAGTGTGTGTTTGGGTGTGTGAGTGTGTGAGTGTGTGAGAATGTGTGTGAGAATGTGTGTGAGTGTGTGAGTGTGAGTGGTGTGAGAGTGATGTGTGAGAGGGAGATTGAGTGGTATGAGAGACTGTGTGTGTGTGTGTTGTGTGAGCGAGAGAGAGTGATTGGTGTGAAGACTGTGTGTGTGTGCAGAGTGAGTGTGGTAGAGATTGAGTGAGTGTGGTGAGAGACGTGTGTGGTGAGGAGTGAGTGTGAAGACTGTGTGTGTGCGAGTGAGTGAGTGTGTGTGTATGTGTCTGTGTTTGTGTGTGTGTGTGAGAGTGAGTTGAGTTTTTTGTTTGTTTGTTTGTGTGTGTGTGAGAGTGAGTGTGAGAGACTGTGTGTGTGAGAGTGAGTGAGTGAGAGAGAGAAAGAGTGTGTGTGTGTGTGAGAGAGTGCGTGAGTGTGTGTGTGTGTGTGAGAGACTGTGTGTGTGTGTTGAGAGAGTGCCTGAGTGTGGGTGTGTGAGAGACTGTGTGTGTGAGAGTGAGTGAGTGTGTATGATAGACTGTGTGTGTGTGTGTGTGTGTTGAGAGAGTGAGTGGATTGTGAGAGACTGTGTGTGTGAGAGAGTGGAGTGAGTGTGTGTGAGAGACTGTGTGTGTGTGAGATTGAGTGTGAGAGTGTGTGAGTGAGTGAGTGAGTGAAGTGTGTGTGAGAGACTGTGTTTGTGAGAGTGAGTGAGTGTGTGTTTGAACTGTGTGTGGGGGTGTGTTTTAGAGAGAGTGAGTGTGTGTGAGAGCCTGTGTGTGTGTGTGTGTAAGAGTGAGTGGTGTGTGTGGTGAAGACTGTGGTTTGGTTCGAGGGAGTGATTGTGTATTATCTCCGTGTGTGTGTGTGTGTGGTGTGAGTGTGTGTGTGTGTGAGAGACTGTGTGTGTGTGAGAGAGTGAGTGAGTGTGTGTGCCTGCGTGTGTGTGTGAGAGAGTGTGTGAGAGACTGTGTGTGGTGGAGTGAGTGATGTGGTGGAGAGACGGTGTGTGTGTGTGTGTTTGAGGAGAGTAGTGAGTGTGTTTGAGAGAACTGTGGTGTGAGAGTGAGTAAGTTTGTGTGAGAGACTGTGTGTGTGTGTGTGTGTGATTTTGTGTGAGTGAGAGTGTGTGTGTGTGACTGTGTGTGTGTGTGTGTGTGTGAGAGGTGTGAGTGTGTATGAGAGACTGTGTGTGTGTGAGAGAGTGATGTGTGTGTGTGTGAGAGACTGTGTGTGTGTGAGTGAGTGAGAATGACTGTGTGTGTGTGTGAGTGTACATGAGTGAGTGTTGTAAGAGACGTTAGTGTGTGTAGAGAGTGAGTGTGTGGTGTTGTGAGAGACTGTGTGTTTGTGTGAGAGTGAGTGAGTGTGTGAGAGACTGTGTGTGTGAGAGAGTGTGTGAGTGGGTGTGTGAGAACTGTGTGGTGTGTGTGTTGGTGTGTGTGATGTGTGTGAGAACTGTGCGTGAGAGTGTAAGGAGTGTGTCGTGGAGACTGTGTGTGTGTGAGAGCTGGGTGTGAGAGGAGAGGATGTGTGAGAGACTGTGTGTGTGAGTGAGTGAGTGTGTGTAAGAGACTCTGTGTTGAGTGCGTGAGTGAGTGTGTGTGTGAGAGATGTGGTGGGTGTGGGTGTGAGAGAGCAGTGAGTGAGGTGAGTGATGAGTGAGTGATAGACTGTGTTGTGGTGTGTGTGAGTGAGTGGTGTTGTGAGAACTGTGTGTGTGTGGGTGTGAGTGAGTGAGAGTGAGTGAGTGTGGTGTGTGTGTTGTGTGGATGTGTGTGAGGGACAGTGAGTGTTAGTGAGTGGAGTGTTGTGTGTGTGGAGAGACTGTGTGTGTGTGAGGATGATGAATTGTGTGTGAGAGACTGAGTGAGTGAGTGTGTGTGAGAGTGAATGTGTGTGAGTGTGTGTGAGTGAGTGTGTGTGTGTTGTGTGTGTGAGTGTGTGTGTTTTTGTGTGTGAGAGAGTGTGTGTGTGAGAGAGTGAGTGAGTGTGTGAGTGAGTGTGTTGGGGGAGAGACTTTTTGGTGAGTGAGTGAGTGGGAGTTTGTGAGTGTGTTTGAAGGAGACCTGGAGTGAGTGAGTGTGTGTGTGGAGAGACTGAGTGTTTGTGTGAGACTGTGTTGTGTGGGGATACTCTTTGGTGTGTGTGTTGTTGAGGGGTAGTGAGTGTGTTGTGTTGAGGAGTGAGTGTGTGGTGTGTGTATGAGAGAACTTGTTGTGGTGTGTGGGTGAGTGTGTGTGAGATACTGTGTGAGGGGAGTGAGTTGTGTGTGAGAGACTGGTGGTGAGAGTGAGAGAGTGATTGAGTGAGTGTGTAGAGACTCTGTGTGTGTGTGTGTGTAAGATGGTAGTGTGTGAGAGACGGATGAGAGAGTGAGTTGAGTGTGTGATGCACTGTGTGTGTGTGGGAGAGAGAGTGAGTGAGTGTGTGTGAGAGAGATTGTGTGTGAGTGTGTGGAGAGACTGTGTGTTGTGAGAGAGTGGAGTGAGTGAGTGTGTGTGTTGGTGTGTGTGTGTGTGTGTGGTGTTTCGAGACTTTGTTAGTGAAGAGTGAGAGTGAGGGAGTGATTGTGTGGTGTGAGGACTGTGTGTGTGTGGTGAGTGAGTGTGGTGTGTGTGAAGGACTGTGTGAGTGGAGAGTGAGGTGTGGTGTGTTGGTGTGTGTGTGTGGTGAGTGAGAGAGTTGAGTGAGTGTGTGAGAGACTCTCGTGTGTGTGTGTGTGTGTGAGAGAGTGGGTGAGTGTGTGAGAAGACTGTGGTGAGTGATTGAGTGTTGTGTAAAGCCTGTGTGTGTGGTGAGTGTGTGTGTGTGAGCGACTGTGTGTGTGTTGGTGTGTGATAAGTTGATTTATTGTTTGTGGCGACTGGTGTGTGAGAAGTGAGTGAGTGTGGTGAGAGACTGGGTGTGTGTGAGTGAGTGATAGAGTGAGTGAGTGAGTGTGTGTGAGTGTGTGTGAGTGAGTGTGTGTGTTTTTGTGTGTGTGTGTGAGTGTGTGTGTGACTGTGAGACTGTGTGTGTGAGTGAGTGAGTTGTGTAAGAGACTGTGTGTGTGTGTGTGTGTGTGAGAGTGAGTGAGTGGTGTGTGTGATAGATGTGTGTGTGAGATTGATTGATGGTGTGGCTGTGTTAGAGACTTGTGTGTGAGAGTGAGTGAGTGTGTGTTTGAGAGACTGTGTGTGTTGAGAGTGAGTGAGTGTGTGTGTTGAGTGAGTGAGTGAGTGTGTGTGTGTGTGTGATTGAGTGAGTGAGTGTGTGTGTGAGAGACTGTGAGAGAGTGAGAGTGTGTGAGTGAGTGAGTTTGTGAGTGAGAGTGTGTGAGTGAGTGAGTGTGTGATGTTCTGTGTGTGTGTGTGTGTGTGAGAAGTGGTGGAGACTGATGAGTGTGTGTGTGATGAGTGAGTGTGTGTGTGTGTGCTTTGTGTTGTGAGCGAGAGACTGTGTTTGTTCGTGAGTGATGTTGTGTTTTGTGAGAGATTGTGTGAGTGAGTAGTTTTCAGATGTGCGATCGTGAGCGTGTGTGAGTGCCGAGTGTGTGAGTGAGAGTTGTGTGAGTGAGATTTGATAGTCATTACGTGAGAGTGTTTGATTGGAGTGTGTGAGTGACTTGAGTGTGTGAGTGCTTGCGTGTTGTGTGTTGCAGACTAGATGCAGTGCGTGAGTGTGTGTGTGTGTTGTGTGTGTGAGAGAGAGACTTTGTGTGTGAGTTTTTGTGTTTTGTGTGTGTGTGCTAGATTGTTTGCGTGAGTGAGTTGTGAGAGAGATTGTGTGTGTGTTTTTGTTTGTGTGTGTGTGTGTGTGAGTGCGTGAGTGAGTGCGTGTGTGAGAGTGCGTGTGTGTGAGTGTGGAGACTTGTGTGTGTGTGTGTTTAGTGAGTGAGTGTGTGTGTGTGTAGTGCGTGATGTGTGGAGACGAGTGTGAAGAGTGAGAGTGTGTGTGGTCGTTGCGTGTGTGAGTGAGTGGTGAGTGATGAGTATTGTGTGTGTGAGAAGCCTGTGTGTGAGAGACTGAGTGTGTGATGAGTGTGTGTGTGTGTGTGAGAGAGACGTGTGTGATTGAGTGGTGAGTGTGTGTGTGTGTGTGAGATTTGTGTGAGTGAGTTGAGTGGTGAGTGTGATGAGAGAAGTGTGTGTGTGGGAGAGATTGGGTGAGAGATTGGTTAGTGGTGAGTGTGAGAGAGAGAGTGATTGTGTGTGTGTGATAGTGTGATAGTGTGATTGTGTGTGATAGTGTGATTGTGTGTGTGTGTGTGTGGGTGAGGGAGTGAGTGTGTGTGTGAGAGACTGGTGTGAAGACTGAGTGAGTGAGTGAGTGTGTGTGTGTGTTAGAGAGACTGTGTGTGTGAGTGATTGAGTGGTGAGTGAGTGTGTGTGTGTGTGTGTGTCGAGAGAATTGGTGTGAGGAGTGATGAGTGCGTGTGAAGAGAGAGAGTGGGTGGTTGTGTGTGGGTGTGTGTGTGTTGGTGTGTGTGTGTGTGAGTCGTGTGAGATTGATTGTGTGCTTCTGTATTTTTCAGGGTTTTTATAGTTAACTAAAACACTTAAATGATTTAAAAATCTTAATTTAAATAAGATTAAATTAAATAAACTGAAATAAAATAACATTCTCATTTTAGTTTAACTTGATGCACTAAAATAAACTAAAACTGAAATAAAAAAAATAAAAACTACATAGACATATATACACCTATTTTAAAAAAGTAAAACTACTAAAATTGACAAACAGCAAAATTTACCTAAAAATGTAAATAACATAAAATGTTTTGAACGATTGATACCCAAAAACACAAAACTAATTTGAAAAAAATTATTAGTTAACATAGATAAACCTAATAAATCACGACGCGTTAATTTAGTTATGTATTTACACACGACTTTATGCTTTATAATATTACTATTGCTAAACAATTTTAAAAAGGTCACATAAAAAATCTCAACTAAAAAAATTAAATTACATAAATGAAATAAAGAAAATTCTCTCATTTGAGTGAACTTGATGTCAAAATAACTAAATGAATATAAATAAATATTACATAGATAAATAAACACTATATGTACATGTTTAAAAAAAAAAAAAAACTAAAACTACGAAAATGAGAGAAACACTTTAAAATTATTTAAAATTCACTAAAATTAAATTGGGGAAAATGTAAGAATTTATTCGATATTCAAAATATTAATGAAAACTATACTAGTATCTCAATTAAACACATATATATATATATATACACTACCGCTCAAAAGTGTGGGATCAGTAAGACTTGTAATATTTTCAAGAAGTCTCTTCTGCTCATCAAGGCTGCATTTATTCTATTCTGGTAATATACTCTGCTGGATATTATTAAGTGTCCCCAACTAAGCAAGGAACCAAAACTCCATCGGTGACCGAATGGAGAAGAAACCTTGGGAGAAACCAGCAGTTCAGTTCCAGGCTGCAGCAAAGTCAGATTGTGCAGAGGACTGTGAGTTTCTGCTGTGTTTCTGTGCAGGTTTTGCAGACGCTGAGCTGTTCGAGGTGAATGCAGAATGGCCAGCGCAGAGAGTTCAGCGTCATCAGCAGAGAACGGCGAGAACGGCAGCGGCGCTCAGGACAGCACGTTTGAGTGCAACATCTGTCTGGACACGTCCAAAGACGCCGTCATCAGTCTGTGCGGACATCTCTTCTGGTGAGACCTGATCGACTCTCACGAGTCTCTCGTGAAGTGCTGGGTAATAACTGCTCTGTTTTCTCTCTCCCGTCTCTCCTCCTAGCTGGCCGTGTCTGCATCAGGTGAGTGTTCAGTAATCGCTCGAGATCACGTGACGTGACCGTTGTATGATTCTCTTAACCGTGTCTCTCTGTGTGTGTTTGCAGTGGCTGGAAACCAGGCCGAACAGACAGGTGTGTCCCGTTTGTAAAGCCGGCATCAGTCGAGATAAAGTGATCCCGCTGTACGGCAGAGGCAGCACCGCACAACAAGACCCCAGGTGCAGGGTGATATTTGAGCTTATAAACATGACTATAAATCACGCCAGAGCTGTAGATCATCGTTAAATGACGCGGAAGAGCTTGCATAGAAGAGGAGCTAAACATACATCAAATACAAATGTACCAAAGAAATATCCGACAAAACGGATGGCATGATGTTGAATCAGTGTTTTGACCTTTAAACGTTCTCAGGTGCTTGATAAGATTCCTGTTAGCCGTGAATCTTAATCATTTAAGATTAAGACAATCTTTGCTTTAAACACACTTGCGACTACGACTTCAAAATAAAAGCTTTAAGCTATCACATAAAGTATCAAAAACTAATAATGTACATTTATACGTAACAGGTGATGTGTATATATGTGTGTGCATTTATTTAATCAGAAATACAGTAAAATTATGATCAACTAGGATTACTGTAAACAGCTGTTCTGATGGGAAATCTCTGTTAAACTGTAATACTACACATCTGTATACTATACAGACATATATTTTAAATAAACACTAATAAAAATGACAAAAAAAACCTGAACGAGTTCCAATTTTATTACTGATACTTCAAAATAAACCTTCCAAAATACGTAATAAATCTATACTAGTATCCCAATCATACTAAAATGACACAATTTCATAATTAATGAACACTGTTATTGAAAGAACGATTCACCTTTGACTGATCATGTATTGATCTGAATAATAACTCTGTTGTTGTTTGATAGCTGATGAATCTGGCACATTACACCTTTTTGTCCTTTTCTGCGAAGCTGCATTTGAATCAGGCTGTATGTATAAAGCGCTATTGATATAAATGTGGACGTAACCTGTGATATACTACACACCATTACTTCATTGTTGCAAATATAAAAACACAATAATCGGCGTTAGATTTAAGAGAGAGAACTCTTCCACGACCGCAAGGACCAGCGTACAGAGCGGAGAACCGAGGCCGTGAGTCATCTCTTACATCAGTCATGATTCTTTTTATTTTGAAGGTTTACCTGTTTATACGCTTCCAGCAGCTGCTCGTAAAGATATGTGGACCTGGAGCACCAAAACCCCGCATAAGGTCACTTTGTGAAAGTGAGCTTTAGCATCAGATGAAACGAATAAATAGCTTACATGAGGTATGTTTGTTAGATGACACTATTAGAAAATCGGAATACGAGGGTGCAAAAAAATCTAAACTATTTGGAAACAATCCATACTTAAAGTTGTTCTAACATGAAGTCTTAGCAAGCATATTACTAACAAAAATTTAAGTTTTGATCTATTTACAGTAGAGACATTTACAACTATTTGGAACATGATCTTTAGTAATATTCCTAATGATTTGGCATATAAAAGAGAAAGAGAATTGTGGACCCATTACAATGTATTGTGGCTATTGCTACAAACATACCCAGCGGATCAACCTGCTCCTGTGCGCCAGGAGCAGTTCTTTGGTGATTTCGTCACATTTCTGAGTGGGAAATAGTTTTGACAAAAAGATTTGTTTTGAAAACTACCCACGCAATACATGTTACAATCAAAGTCATAGAAGCGTTTGCAAAGGATACACATTGAGGTTTGTGAGGAAACGGTGCTCGTGGTAGAGTGACTCGCTGTATGAGTTGCCAGCCCTGAGGGTGATTCGTTAGTCAAAGAGCTGTCTAAGCCGCGGGCTGGATTCATGTCGTCTCGTGGTGAAACATCGAACACATTAACTTGCATCACGTTTGCTAAGTCAATCCTGGAGGTCTTGCATATTCGATTCGTTTGTCATGATGAACGCTTGCTCTGGTGTAAACGTCCAGTCAAAAGACGTATCTTCAGCAGTTATTGCCCTCAAAATACAGTAAAAATTTGAGTATTATTCTAAGTAAACAGTGTGTTCCCTGTTTCTCTTGGATCTCTGTAAAACTGTAATATTTTTTATTTCTGTGATGCGCAGCGTATTTGTCGCATCATCCTCAAGTCTTCAGTGCACATGATCTTCGAAACAGTATAAATGCAAGAAACATTCTGTATAGTATTATTAATATGAAAAACAGTGAGTCACATTTTTTCAGGATTCTTTGAGAATGGAAAGATCCAAGATCAGCATTTATCGAAAAAAACGCTTTTGGAACATTATAAACTTAGCATTTAAAAACTTGAGTCAGGTCTTTTTGGGGAAAGACGAAGATAGACTTTAATAGTTTATTAGAAAGGAGGCTTAATTGAGCAAAGTGTGATTACAAGACATGTTAATGTTAAAAAAGATTTCTATTTCGATCAATGCTGCTCTTCTGAACTTTCTATTCATCAAAGAAACCTGAAAAAATTCTACTCGGCTGTGTTCAACATTGATAATAATCAGAAATGTTTCTTGAGCAGCAGTATATTATACTGATTTCTGAAGATCATGTGACACTGAAGACTGGAGGAATGATGCTGAAAATACAGCTGCGCGTCACAGAAACACATTACAGTTTCACAGAGAAAACAGCTGTTTTAAATAGTAAAAATATTTCACAATATTACTGCTTTTTCTGTATTTTGGTGAGCAGAAGAGAATTCTCTAAAAAACATTAAAAATCATGAATGTGTGTTTATATGGATCTGAGCGTTGGGTGTGTTTGCAGGGCTTTCAGGGCTTCGGCTTCGGCGATGGAGGCTTCCAGATGTCTTTCGGTATCGGGGCTTTTCCTTTCGGGATCTTCGCTACAGCGTTTAATATCAATGACGGACGACCGCCTCCAGGTGTGTGCAGACTGGCTGGTATATCGCTAAACACCACGTTTTCACGAAATGAAATGCTATGTTCTAAATGCGTGTTGTAGATCTTAATAGTGAACAGTTCATCAGTGCACATGCAGAACTGCAGAATCCTGTGAAAATGAATAATTTAGTGCTCTTAAGCTCCGCCCCCACATGCTCACACTCATTTGCATATAACGTTGAGAGCCACGCCCACATCTCTGATCATTTGTTACACTCCGATGAAGAGATCTGTTGCTACATTTGTTTCATCGTGACGTTTTTATAACAATGCATAGTAATAAACCAGCATGTCTTTGAACCGTATTGTACTTTCAGCATTGGTTCATATAAATCAATTATTTAATATAACACCGTTTATACTCCTGAGAGATGCTATTTGAGATGAGTTTGTTTCTTTATCAGATTTGTAGAAATGTAGCATTGCATCAGTGTGCAATGGGTGCCGTCAGAACGAGAGCTGCTAAAAACATCACAGTAATCCCCTGTGATTGTGTTTATCTGTGATTGTACATTATGATGCTTTATTAAGGAGTGTATTAAACGTTTGTGTCTCGGCAGCAGCTCCAGGAAGCCCTCAGCACACGGATGAGCACTTCCTGTCCCGCCTCTTCCTGTTCGTGGCGCTCCTCATCATGTTTTGGCTGCTTATTGCCTAAACGCTGACGAACTGTGTTTACCGTCCTCGTCGGAGGACACCGTTCAGTTTTCTTCCCAGATATGATTTTAATAAACACCAGTCTTATTTCACTCACTGCAGCAGAGCAAGTAGAACTCATATGAATGCATAAATAATATACATCCCAACGATAACTTCAGAAACATCCGATTTTCATTGCAATGTCTTTCTTTTGTGCAAAACTGCGTTTGCACAGTGACTCATTTCACTAATTAAAGTCTGTTCTGTTAAACTAAACTAACTGATTTTACGTATATTTAAACATTTGGCGCACATCTGACTAAATGCATGTTTTTAAATGCACATTTTAATTGGATCTTGATCGAATCAGATGCTAAACAAGTGTTTTTGGTTTGTGTGACACTAACTGCTTGACTAGTTAACTGTTCCATCACTAAACCGATCATGAGGTTGGTGGAAAGAACGAAGAAGCTTGAGTGCAAGATATTTGATCACTGCATAATTAGCTTTTGTCTTTAAAATCAGCCGAGCACTTGTTTTCCACAAGTTCATATTTTTTATTTGGAACAATAAAAACAGTAGAGAACGTCTGGGCTTCTAATGAGAACTAAAAAGAAATTTTAAGAGAGGTTTGCACCAAGACATGCTGAGAATATATATTTAGAAATGGGTTTGGGTTACTGCATGACTCCCATGTGTCCATCTGTTGTTATTAGCTCTGGTGTCTTTGTTCTGATTATCAACCGAGTCAGTTTTCCTCGAGTTCGTGCTTTTATGAATCAAAAAACGACACGGCTTCATTAGTCACTGGCAAACATCATATTCACGGTTTATCTGAATATGCCCCCAAAACCCATGAAGTGTTAAATGCCGAGAATATATATTTTGGCAAATGTGCCGTGATGATACGAAGGCATTATTTTAAGGTGTCCTCGTTACACACGTTACATGCACTTGCTATTATAGCAACAATTAATGATGCATAATCGCATGCAAGTAACCCTAACATTAACATTACTCGGCACGCACAAGGACACCTTCAGATAAAGCGTAATTGTGTTTCGAGTGAACTCGATGCAGAACGTCCGGACACACAATGAATGCTTTTCTGCACATTTGACGAAACCGAAGGCGAGGCCATGTATTCCAGCAGTATTCATACAGAAAGCAAGCACCTTCTGCTCTGAACCGCTCGAGGGGCTTCGACAGTAAAAGACCAGTTTGTGTTCAGTGGTCTTTGAACTCTGCGTCAAACATGATCTGCTGGATCTGCATCTTGACGGCGGCTCTTTTCTGCGGCGTCAGTCTTTTGAGCGCAGGGACGTAACTCAAGAGGAACAGCTCGTCCTCGTCGAACGCTCACGCGGCTTTCTCGCAGCTCTTCGGCGCCTCGTTCTCCTCCGTCTTCGCGCTGAGGTTGCTGCTGTTTGTCATGACGGCCAGCGGCTGTGGAGTCGAAGCGGACGCCTGCGACAGCTTCAGTGCAGGAGGCAGACCGGCGAGCAGCAGCTGGGTCACCGGTGGGACCGGTGTGACGGTGGACGAGGGCTTGAGCTGCTGCTCCGACTCCGGGATGTTGAGCAGGAACTGCTTGCTCTTTGCTCTCGAGTCGTCGCCGCTGGACTCGTCCTGCAGCTCCTCTGGAGCCTCGGCTTCAGCGCCACGCTTCCTCCTCCTGATGTGAGCGTCCAGAAACGCCAGGCTCTCTCTGTGCGGCCAGTAATGCAGGCGCCGGCTGCCCTCCTCCTTCCTCAGCTGGCACAGCCTCCTCTCTCGGATGTATCTGTCCCTGACGGTCTTCCATCTGCGCTTGCTCTCCACCACTGCAGACGCAAAAACACAGTCAGATCAGTGTGAGCTTCTGGAGCCCCGGACCTGCGAGTCTCTGAGATCTGACTCAGGAAGATTCACATCTGCAGCTTTCGAGACTCTTTCTCAAGCCACGGACACACACGCCTCTGCTCAGAAACTCTTGTTCAGAAAGCAGACGCTGCTGGAAGAACTGCAGAATGTTTCTTGGGCTGATGTTAGCTTGTTGTAGATGATGTGCTGAAGTGAGGACTGCTGCTGATGTGGCGTTAACACAGAAATATCAACAATGGCTCTGTAATCTACACTTGAAGCATTTTCTGTTATTTGATGATGCATATTATATCCAGGCAATCAGACGAGCGCAGAATATGAGATATGCATCACCAATAACGCGTGGACTGGCTCTGATCTGCTCAGATCTCCGTCTTGCTGCATTAATGCAGTGTTCGGATCTTCACGCGCGCGTCGAATGTAATGCTATTACAGTAAAGATGATGCACCACAGAGAAAAAGATGAACAGTGAAAGTAACAAAAACTTGTAAAATACATTTAATGGGCATATTTTTTTTACATATAAAAATCCAATAAGTTAGTTTTACAGCATGCAGATGGTTTCAGAACTAACAGATATGAGCTAAAAAATCTCAGATATTTTCAGAACTCACACCAACCTGACAGCTTTAACCATTACATGTACACAAAAAATCAACTGAACTGATCATAAGATTTTTTTTAAAGATGCATGAAGGATATAAAGTGAATCTAAAGACACTGGAGACTCGTGTTACTGTCTCCTGATCGATCAATAATGTTGCAGCATCATTCATTTCAATAAGAGCCCGTGTTATTTTAGCATTACTTATATACTATTCAAATATTTATTAACATTTTGAATTATCTTTTATATTATTCGTTTTATTTTTTAGTTTAAGTTTGAGTAATTTTGTCGTGCTGACTCTTTTTTTTTAATGCTTTCTATTTGTTTTTCCACTTTCAGTAATTTTACTTCAACTTATTTCAGTTAGTTCCCAAGGCAACAGTAATTTTGATATCTTTGATTCAGAAGAGCAGAAACAAGTCTTTAGCTGTTTCAGAAAGTCTGAGTAGAAATGTAACTCTGTGCAGCTGATCACCACAGACATCCACCGGTTAACGCTTAGTTTAGAGTTATTGTGAAGTTTCGGAGTAGTAATATTTGTGTGAAGAAGTTAATAGAGAGCAACTGTTTGATTACCAACATTCTTCAAAATATCTTATGTTCTGTTCAATAGAAGAAAGAAGCTCATATAGGTTTGGAATGAAATAGAATTTTCATTTTTGGGTGAACTGTTCCTTTGGGTTTGTTACAGCTACCAGCTGCTGACCGATCGTCATAATTGATTGATTGATTCAGCTCAGCGACTCGACACATCTGAATCACTATTCAGCCACCTTTGACCTCTTCAAACGGTTCTGTCGTCACTCGAAATGAACATAAGATAATTAGCTTCAACTTTCCCATACAGTGCAATCCGTCGTTTGTTTCAACTGTTTTATTTACAATAGACAAAAATACAAGCATAAAAAATACAATACATCTTAACGCTGATTTGTGCGCTTGTCTGATCCACCGGACGACTCACATTAGACATTAGAGTTCACAAACATTTCAACTTTATCCTCGTGTTCATTCACCAGAGTCACCGCTGCAGACCCGAAGAGACAGAAGATGTTTTCTCTTGGTTTCTTTCAAGCTTTTAATTATTGCTGAACTGAAGCTTCGTGCACAGTTCACTGAATTGCAGTCTATTCGATCTTAAAGCGCAGGTAGAAACATCAGCATACATGAAGATTAGAGTGCACTCCATACAAAAGATGTACTGCAAAAATAAAAGTGGTTTTATGGCTGTATTTGTGATGTTTTTCAGTACAAATATTTAAACATTCTTAAAATCAAGAAGTGAGATAACAATGTATCATGTCATGTTTTCTACTAAATGTATCAAATGTTTTCTTTTTTGCTTAAAACAAGAACAAGTATCTGCCAGTGGGCTCAGAAAAAACTGAATTCAAAGGAGAAACCAGACCACGTTAGCAGATATTTGTACTTGTTTCAAGCAGAAACTCACTTCACTCTGATACAAAACAAGACGTAATATATTCTCAAGTAATTGTCACTTTAAGGCGTTTCTGCGGGTTTTAAAAAAAGTCTTAATTCACTTGTTCTCACACTAAGGCCTGAAAATGTCTTCAATCAGAGCAGAAAGTCTGAAATTCATAAAGTCATGGCATTAAATGTTGCACGCACTGCAAAGAATTTTCCTCGGTGCTTTGGTCTTGTTTTGCAGACTGGAGATGCTAATTAAACCTGCTTTCTGAGACATTAAACCGAATGAAGTGAGTTTATGATTAAAAACGTACTTCTGAACCTGTTAGTTCTTGTTTCAGTCGTAAACTCTCAGAAAACAAGACTTTATGTTATTTTGCTTCTGAAGAATCTTCAGAAATCCGCACTGGAAACGAGACAGGAGTACGGAGGAAAAGCAGCACTTTTTGCAGTGTGATCAGATTATTAAAAGTATTGGAGATCAATTTTGAAAACCGTGCTGCTAATACAAGACATTTACATTTCAGACAAAAGCAGTGTTAAGTCGCTGGGGGATATTTGTAGCAATAGCCAACAATAATTATATGGGTCACAATTATACATTTCTCTTTTATGCCAAAAATCATTAGGATATTAAGATCATGTTCCATGAAGATATTTAGTAAATCTCCTACCGTAAATATATCAAAACTTTATTTTTGATAGTAATATGCATTGCTAAGAACTTAATTCGAACAACTTTAAAGATGATTTTCTCAATATTTAGATTTTTTTGCACCCTCAGATTCCAGATTTTCAAATATTGTATCCTAACAAACCATACATCAATGGAAAAGTTATTTATCCAGCTTTCAGATGAGGCCCATACATCTCAATTCAACAAAATCGACCCCCTGATGCTGATTTTGTGCCTTCCAGGGTCCCACATGGAGGCAAGTGTGGTTAATTCAGTTTTCTGTACTTGTAATACAAGCCTGACAGACACCCGTTTATGAGTAATGCTTGATTTGTGATCTGCATCCAGTGATCACTCACTCATCATCTTCATCTTCATCCTCCTCCAGTCTGTGGTTTCTCTCACAGCTCCAGCCGTGGCTCTTATTGCCGAAGGTTCGTGCTGATTAAACGTGCGTCCCTGGACGCGGGTCCGTCTGCGGTCTGCGCTCTCAGAGCCCCTGGTGGGGACGTGGCGCAGCAGGGCAGGGTGCGGAGCGGGCCGAGGCTCCGGGTTCGATCCTGCGGGTCTGTGTCGCGACTCTTCTGTGAACAGACACGAAGGAAGGCCAGTCGCAGTAGCGCTCTGGCACACGGTGCACTTGTACGGGCGCTCGCCGGTGTGCAGACGCACGTGGGTGCGCAGCGTGGAGGATCGCTAAGCGGGTGCGAAGCGGCACACGAAGGGCTTGTCCAGGGTGTGGATGCGCATGTGCGAGCGCAGGTTGCTGCGGGAGTTGAAGCCGCGGTGGCAGATGACGCAGCGCATGCGGCTCGAGGAGGAAGAGGAGGACGCAGCGTCGCATAGGCGAGAGTCGTCTGCTGTGGAGGACAGAGAGCGCGGCTCAGTCTCGGACACTGGACGAGCTACAGTTACGCGTTCACTTTAATGCACCCAGTTTATTAGTCAAATACAAATGCAGTTTCCACAAACTGATACAAAAAGGGCTTCTTTCTTTTCTAAAATTCAGAAAGTTCAGTTTTAAAATAACTCTAATTTAAACATACAAATTAAATCAAGATAGTCATAAAATCTTAGGTCCAAAAAATAAACCTATAACAGAATGTGTAACAAGATTGCGAATAATAATAATAATCTAAATTAAGCATGCAATAACTGTGTTAATTAATGAACTTTTATTTCTCAATTTAAAGAAAGAAAAAGCAACGTTTATTTGATCATTTTCTCAGAAAAGCAAGTTGCTTGACTGGTTTCAGATTTAAAGTGTAGCTCATTTTATGTTAGATATAATTTTATCTAGTTTATCGTCACAAAGACATTCATTTGTGTGAATAAAGCATGACATGAAAGTGTGTAAAATAATAGCTGGACAAGTATTGCTCTTTAAACATTATGGGATGTCAAATGTGGACAGCAATCCCATAATGCACCACCAGAGGGCACACGTGTTCCTGTCTCTCTGCTCTGCACTCCTTCCTCGAGCTCTTAAACTCAGACTAATGAAGTGAACACATACCACTCCTGTTCTTCTGCTGCTCCTCCTCTGTGCTGGGAGCACTGGGAACGCCGGGAATACCCAGGAAAGTGTTGTGGGAATTCCTGTACCAGACCAGCAGCTCCTGCTCCGGAG
>JADLZN010006716.1:2500-35000 GCA_018155175.1 Sinocyclocheilus anophthalmus | reverse complement strand
ACACACCACTCTCTCACACACACACACACATTCCACACCACACACACACACCCACACAATCTCTCTCACACCACACACACCCCACCACACTCTCTCTTCAAACACACACCAACCACACACACACACACAAACACACTCTCGCACACACACACACACTCTCTCACTCTCTCACCCACACACACACACTCTCTCACACACACACCCCACCACACACTACACTCTCTCACACACCACACCCAACAGCACACACAGCACTCTCTACACACACCACAACACACACACACACACTCTCTCTCACACACACCACACATTCTAACAACACCCACGAACACACTCACCCACACACTCTCTCTCACACACACACACACACTCACTCAATCTATCTCTCACACACACACACACACACAAACCCCCCTGGACGTTGTGCACAGAGCACACAACTCATGATCACACTTACCAAACAACAAATCTCTCACAGCATCACCACCCACACACACACAATCTCTCTCACACACACCCACACACACACCCAACCACACACACACACACACACACACCCCCACACACACACCCTGCAATCTCACACACACACACACCACACACACACACCCCAAACTCTCTACAACAACACACACACACACACCACCCACCACACACACACCTTCTCCTACACACACACACCACACAACACACACCACACACACCTCTCTCTCTTCTCTCTCTCTCTATCTTCACAACACACCCCACACACAACAACTCTCTCACAACACACACACACACACACTCTCTCTCACACACACACACACACACATCTCTCTAACACACACACACACACTCACACACCCCCACACTCTCTCTCTCTCTCTCTCTCTCTCTCTCTCTCTCACACACACACACCACACACACACACACATCACACACACACATCACACACATCACACCACACCCATCTCTCACACACACACACACACATCTCTCTCTCTCACACACACACACCCACTCACACACTACACCCACTCCCCCCCCCCCCCCCCCCAACACACACACACAAAAAAAAAGCTCTCCATGAAGGGCAACCCCTTAAAGAGTAAGACACACCCAATGAGAAACTCTGTTTTTGTGAGAAGAGAGACAGATATGAGAGAGAGAGATAATCTCACATAAGTGGCTCAACACCTGCACAGAGGCTATTAACACATCACAGCCTGCACTTATTCTCACACATTTAACCAGCTGTTATTAACCTCAACACACACACAGTCTCTCATGACATACAATTATTCTGCATTTCACTCACTTTCTCTTGCTGCAGTTTTTTTTTGTCTCAATATATAATTATTTACAATGGGGGACATGAGTAAAAGGTGCTTAATTATATATATGATGATACGTAGTCTACTCATCAAAAATTAAGAACATATAATAACATTAATATTTTATCATATGCATTATTTTTACAATACATTATATAATATATCAATCTAGTACAAATGTTCAGAATATTTAAGAATAAATTGTAATATCATGAATGCATATTTTACAACATATTAAATGCATATGCATTATTTACTATTATAATACAATGTAAATGTAAACTTTTACTTGGTCTGTTAAGGAAACTGGTATTGTCTCACAAAATGTGCTTAATATTTTATTATATATCTTATATATATATAATATGTATATTGACACTATAGTTCAAATGTCTTAAGAGATAGACTATGTATCTCAACGAATAATCTAAGAATATTTAAGAAGTGTATTCTTTACAAGACATCTGTGACATCAGGAGAGACTCGAGTCTGAACCTTCATCAGAAAAGCAAGATTAGAAACACCAAACAAGAACAAGCTATAACTCAGATATGAATGTACATTCCGGGCAAGGTCAATCTATTTAATGAACCGAAAGATCTAATAAGAATCACATAAAATGTCACAAAGAGATAATGAGACGTGAAATGCAAATGTTCAATAAAATCCCTGAATAAATAAACCTGTAATGTTCACAAGCGCATGAATCTGATCGTCTTTGCAATAAAAAATATTTCACCATCAGCATGTCTTAAATTACATTCATCCCGCCAGATTATCACTATTCATACACTGAAACATTTAATTATCAGACACACATTATTAATCCCTAATTATAATTACAAGCACCGCTAGCAGCCACAGAAGACGAAAAATCATTGACAAAATAAAAACTGAACACAATGGAGACAAACACACACACACACACACACACACACACACAGTCTCTCTCTCTCGCACACACCACAAACAGTATCTCTCTATTCTCGCTCACACACACAGACACAAAGTCTCTTCTCTCTCTCTCCACACACCACACCACCCACACACAGTCGCTCTCTCTCTCTCTCTCACACACACACACACAACTACACACACAGCTCTCTATCTCTCTCTCGCACGCAAACACAAAAGCTCGCTATCGCACACAACAAACACAGTCTCTCTCTCTCTTCACAACACACACACAGACTCTCTCTCTCTCTAATACACACACACACACACACACAGACTCTCTCTCTCACACACAAACACACACACACACACTCGCTCTCTCTCCCACACACACACACACAAACACACAAGTCGCTACTCTCTCCACACACCCACATCTCTCCCTCTCTCTCTCTCTCCCTCACACACACACACTCTCTCTCTATCTCCTATCACACCACAAACAAACACACACACAGTCTCTCTCCTCGGCTCTCGCAAACACACACAGTCTCTCTCTCACGCACACACACACACACAGTCTCTCTCTCACGCACACACACACACACCCAGTCTCTCCTCTCTCTCTCTCACCACACCCACACCCACCAGCTATATCTCACCACACACACACACACACACTCGCTCTCTCTCTTTCTCTCTCACACACACACACACACAGGTACTCATCTCTCTCACACACACACACAGTTACTCTCTCTCTCTATCACGACACACAGCGCCACTCCTGTAGCAGTTGTGTGTTTATCAGTGGATCTGGCAGCATGAGGGCAGAAGGAAACTCATCTGTGTTTAAAAATCAATGATAGACGATGGAATCATTCCCACAAAACCACACACTCTCTCTCTCTCTCACACACACACACACCACTGCACATTCAATTAAACCTGACACCAAACCAGATGTATTACACTAGACGCAAAAAAATTCTTTAGATTATTAAAAGAACAATTCACACAAAAATGACAATGTGCTGAAAATGTGCGCACCCTCAGGTCACCCAACATCAGGATGGGTTTGTTTCTTCTTTTTTTTTTAATTGAATTTTTGCAGACATATAAAAAGGTATTACATCTGTTACAAAATGAGAAAGTGTCTGATCAGAAGAAAAACAACAAAACTTAACAACAAAGAACCCCTCCACCCATAACCCACCCCAAGGGCCACCGAAATAACACAAGAACAAAAAAGGATATCAAAAAGCAACAGACAATACAATAAAGTCTAATCAAATGAACCCCCCATAAGGGTCTTGTCAGAAGGTCCAGATGTCACAGTAAGGTTCTCAATAGTACATAATATAGAGCTCCACATTTTGTAAAAGGCCCTCAGTGATCCTTTGGAAGAATGTCTAATTTTTTATAGGTGGATACATTGCAATACCTCTCGTGTCCAATCCTCATGTGATGGTGGAGAGGCATGTTTTCATTTAAAGAGGATAGCACGCCTGGCCAACAAAGTGGTAAAGGCAATGACGCAGTGCACTGCAGGTGATGCACTTGTAGTTAGGGAAAGGCCAAACAGGACAGTCAATGCGTCAGGGGCAATAGTGGTATTAAGGGCCTGTGAGAGTGTTTTAAAAATGTCAAACCAATAGTCTGTTAGCATTGGGCAAGACCAGAACATACGGAGATGATCAGCTAGAGATTGTTTGCATCTATTGCAGGCATCACTTCTTGTTAGGGAATATTTTAGCCAGTTTAGCATTAGTGAAGTGAGCTCTGTGAAGCACTTTACACTGTATTACGGCATGTCTAGCACAGATAGATGAAGAATGAATTAATCCAAGAAAGTTCTTCCACTGCTCCTCCGATATGTCTGTACCCAAATCCTGCTCCCAGGTTTGCTTAAGAGAGTCAAGTGGAGATGGAGTAAGGGAAGTTATTTTACCATAAATGGTAGATATCAGCCGTCTTTGACCAGGAGAGTCAAGAGTAAGAATTAAATCAAGTTCTGATCCAGGGGCCCGATTTGGGAAATGGGGAAATAATCTTTGAATAAAGTGCCTCACTTGAAAAAAAATCTTTCGCATAAGTGGAAAGTTTATGGACCAGGCCATGGCGGATAATGCCTTTAAATGCATCATCACAACGAAGCCAGATGGCCAAAGGTTCAACAGCTATATTAACGAGAGTGGACACCCTAGACGTGTCCCGCGTTGGAGCAAAAAGGGTGGCGAACGAACACCATTGGTATGCACCGATGCAGACGGGAAAGCATAGAGAAGTCGAGTCCAAGAAATGAATTTGGTGTCAAACCCAAATTTCCCTAAAGCAAAGAACAGGTATTCCCACTCCACCCTATCGAACGCTTTCTCCGCATCCAGTGAAACTACAACTTCAGGGGTAGTGGGAGATGGAGAGAAAATAATGTTAAGTAATCTTAAACTTGTGATCTGCTAAAAGATGAGAACTAAATTTCCATAGAGATGGGGAGGTAACACTAAGTGGGAGATTGAGATCAATCGACGTGGGAGCGTGATCTGAAATAACTATCGGGTGATAAACGCTAGCAGTAACCAGATGCAGCAATTTATGGTCAATCAAAACAAAGCCAATGAGACACCACAAAGGTTTGGTGTGGTGGAGAAAAAAAAAAAATGAAAAGACTTTGCTATGGGGGTTTTTAAATCTCCAAGGATCTGAAATTCCTAAATGAGATGAACAAGCAAGCACTACTTTAGCAGAATTTGCTAAATTGATTTGCTTAGATGATGACCCATCAAGACGCGTGTCTTGCGCCAGCCCTTTTGATACGTTGGACATCTGAACCCTATGGGTTTGTGTCTTCATCAGGTTTGGAGAAATGTAGCACTGCATCAGTGTCTCAGCAATGGATGCTCTGCAGTGAATGGGTGCCGTCAGAATGAGAGTCCAAACAGCTGATAGAAACATCACAATAATCCACAGCACTCCAGTCCATCAGTTAACATCTGGAGAAGACAAAAGCTGAAACACATCCAGCATTTAAACTCAAATACGAGTCCATAATCCATAATAACGCTTCCTCCAGTGAAAAAGTGTTCTGGTCTGAAATCTGTGGTGTTTTTATCAGCTCTCGTTCTGACGGCACCCATTCACTGCAGAGCAAGTGATGCAATGCTACATTTCTCCAAAACAAACTCTGATCCTGAGGGTGAACACGTTTTCATTTTTGGCTGAACCATTTCTTTCATAAAATCTTTACCACATTTGAATCGCTTCAGCCATCATAGATTATAAAGAAGCATAACGAAGCCAGACTCGAAACACCTGGAAGAAACCAGCCAACGAAAAGGACGACGGTGAGCAAAGAAAAGCACCAAAAAGTCATAGTCTTTCATCATTTAATACAGTTACTGACACCTCATGAGGAAGAAAAGAAACACTAAAATTAAACATTTGGAAATTATAATATCCCTTTTCATTAAGCAATGAAGTTAATACTAGATCAATTTGTAACTAATCAATCATACATATATTAGATCACACAGAGTAGAAAGCAAAATCTGAATTAAAAAGTGACGGGATCGGGACTGTACAGGAGCGCACAGTGTGTTGTGGTGAAGTCGAGGGACCGGCGAGAACAAATAAGACAAGAACTTTGATCTTCCAATACTCGGAATATAAAAAACTACAAGTAATTAATACACAAGTAGGCTCTCCGAGGCTTAGCAGTCTTGAACGCTTTAAAGTCGAAGTTTACAGAACTACACACACATAAAACGTCTCATCCGTCAGCAAGATGCAACATCAAATTTCAAATCACACATTCACAATCTTTGACAAATTTCAGTATGAAAACAGAACAGAAAAACAGGGAGTTTTCCTGTAAAAACGCAGGACAAAAAAGTCTTTGATTTAATTATATATATATATATTTAAATAAAGTATTTAGTCAAGTATCTGAGCATACATACATAGTTTTACAAGAGAGCAAAGGCAAAAAAACCACCTCACGATACGCAAGACCACCTTTTCCCGCCAAATCACCGTAATAAAAAAATTATCCGTTACATTTGCATACAACTACAAAAAACCTCTACGAACTACAAGTTAAACGTCTGTCAAAATATTAGAGAAATCCATCTTTGTTTCAAAAAAAAAAAAAAAAAAAAAATGAAATAAGATATTGCACCTTTTTAAACCAGAGTACAATAAAATGACAATGAAAACAGAATACAAGTACATGAGGAATTACATCATCGTTGCGTTTCTCGTGTAACAAAAGCATATATTCCTGTAACAAAAACATCACAGTTTTTCATCGCACTGAATTAAAATGCTTTATGTAAAAAAAAACAAAAAAACATTTTGTACACATTCTTAAAACATTTCACGACAAAACGAAACGATAACGAATTCAAGACTGCTAAGCCCACGGTCATTTTATTGCAACAGAACTAGAAAAATAAGAGATTATATCGCGCGATCGATGAGACGCCGCGACTCCGGGGTTCGTTTTGGCGATACACATCTATATATATATATCGTAGAATTAAAAAGGAAGAATAGAAAACAAACCAACTCTGAAACGGTCCAAAAGGGATCCCGGAAATCGCCCATTCGAATAATGGTGCACACAAGTATTTAGTAACAATTTGATGTCCTGATTTAGAAATAGTTCTCTTTTTAAATCATATAAGTCATTCTACAGCTAGTGTTTCTCACTAAGAAAAAAAAAGTAAAAGTCTTCAAGGCGTTGCAAATCTAGAAACCTCTGTTACAAAAGGTCTGTTTCCTCCTCGCGGTGATTCAAAAATCTTCAACTAAAGGGTCTGCAGTCGCCCGCTTTAATGATCCTGCGGCACGAGAGGAGACAACAGGGTCAGAACACTTGATGCACACTAAACGTTCTGAATAATATGCTCACCAGGGCTGCATTAATTGATCACAAATACAGTAAAATTGTGAAATATTTTTACTATTTAAAATAACTGCTTTCTATTTTAATATACATTAAAATATAATTCATTCCTGTGATGCGCAGCTGTATTTTCAGCATCATTCCTCCAGTCTTCAGTGTCACATGATCTTCAGAAATCAGTATAATATGCTGCTTTATTATCAATGCTGATGATAATCAGAAATGTTTCTCGAGCAGCAGATCAGCATGTTAGAATGATTTCTGAAGATCATGTGACTAGGGATGGGCATTTTTCAGAAATATTGTATTCAAATATTTGGGCTCATAAACAACGGATATTCGAATATTCATTTATTTAAATACTCATTTATTTAAATTAAGTTTAACGAGAAAGACGTTATTTTTTTAATAATCAAGTTTTTGTCACCATATCTGAACAAGCTCACGATTAGGCATCAGACACAGCAATGTTCTACAGTTACGTTATATATTTAATTTCATATTTTCGTTAAGTTGAAAATGTGTAAAAAAAAAAATTTCAAGGGGAAAAAAGGGTGTAAGCATAAAAACAATAAGTGTAATACTGATTTAAATTGTTGTTGTTTTTCCCCAAAAAAAATTTAAAAGTTTTTCGTTTAATGTAATTGTGTTTTAGTTTTTCTGAGCAAAAAATAAATATGATAAATTTTCCCCTGATTTACAGAAGACACCCACTAAAATGTCATTCAGTAACAATCTTGTCAGGTATATTTACAACAAAAATCAATTTATGACAATTACTCTTTCACCACAAATACTAATTTTACCTAGGTGAACCATTACCAAAATTAAATCAAAGCTCCACGAACGGGAACACAAGCAAAATTGAATATGCTTCACTCATTCGTCTTATAAAGATTTTAATTGTACAGGATCAGGAATAATACGCATGCGTTTGCATTTTTTACAAAACTGTAAGGTTACACTGAATGACAATGGAACATGATTTCAACCAAATTTTGACATTTTATTCTTCAAAAACTTATTTGAAACCTTAAATGTAGACACTTTACTCCCATTCAGTGTGCTTTCTATGTAATCACTTTTGTGTATCCGGTTCTTTATGATTGCGGTACATCTAGACCCACATAGTCATATATATATTATCGGTGTTATTCATGTTTAAATTGTTATCGCGAGAAAAAAACAATAATATCCACATGCATCAGAGTGGGATAAGTGAGCTCCTCAGTTGATAGTAAATAACACACGCGGACAGAGAGACGTTCTGAGACACAAAGATAACAGCACGCGTTTCTAACACCGCTGGTATTGTCTGTTCTACAAGCGGCTCTCCCTCGCCCTCGCCTAACCGAGAACAGATCCTACAATAGGGATACGGATGACTCAAAGTCAGAAGGAAAATAGACCATAATGCTGAAGAAATGACAGTGTTCTCCCTTGCGCATCACAGAAATAAATACGCACGTTTAACAGAGATTCACATAGTAGAAACAACAGCTGCTTTAAAGGGTAACATATATTGTAGCCGCAATTTTTATTGACTGGTATTCATTTGTGAGGTTTTTAAAAAAACAATCTTACGGCAATATAGTACTGCACACTTTGGGACCAGATAGGAGTCAAAGCGTCTAGATAATATTAAGCCTATGAGGGAGAGGCGTATTGAGTGGCTCGAGGAAAGGGTGGTTTATTAACGGGAGAGGGCTGGGAGCTATATAGTGATGGCAGGAGCGTCTGTCCCTGAGACACCATAAACGAGAGGGCATGATCACTAACAGACCCCGCGCGACGGCCTGTCGGGAATACTCAACACCCAGGCGGCGTCTTATATAGTTGGGGAGTGGAACACAAACACACACAACACGGAACCACAGACACACACTACTAACAAAGTACAGAACACACAGACACACCCACACATAGAGGCACACAGACAGACAGAAGGGACGACAAAAACAACGGGACCGACAGGACCTAAATTGCACCGACAGACAAGATACAGAGCAAGACATGAGCACAGCCACCACAAGAACAGCACGAAGACACATCCACAGACAGACGAGACTCATCGCCAAAGGAAAACAGAGAGAACAGACACTACACAGACTAGACAGAAACAACCACAGACAGAAGCAGACGAACCGACAAAGACACAGCCAACACACCAGACCAAGAGCACACACACACAGAACATCACGATACCAGACCGAGACACTCACACACACACACCACAACAACACACACCAACACAAAAGAATCACACACACACCACCCACACACACGACACAGACAGACAACAGAACACAGAGACCACACAGATCAGACCGACACACACAGACAGAACAGCGGACAAGACAGACACACAGACAAGAAACATATACAGACCGAAACAGCAGAACCAGAAGACTACAACAGACAGACAGACAGACAGACACGATAGACACGATAGACAGACAGACACGACAGACACGATAGACAGACACAGACAGACACGACAGACACGATAGACACGATAGACAGACAGACACAGACAGACACAGACACACAGACCGACAAAGAAACACACACGCCACAACAACAGGACAGACACAGACACACAAAAAACACACAACAGACACCTACACACACACACACACCAAACACACACACACAAGGACACACACACACAGACACACACACACAGAAACAGACACACAGACCGACACACAGACACACAGACACACACGCACACACAAACACACACAAACAAACAAACATACGGACAACAAGACACACACAGACACACAGACACACAGACACACACAGACAGACACAGACACACCACACACACACACACACAGGAGGCACACACAACAGGCTGACATGACACCACACCACACAACAAGGAAACAAAAAGAGACAACAAGGGACAGCACACAAGAGTAACAAAACCACACACACACACACAAGCAACTAGGTAAACACAGAACACACACAGACGGATGAGAACAGTGAACTCCAGCTGGGTTTGACCGACATCATGAGGACAGACGTTCTCTTACTCTGTTTCTTGTAATACTCCTCCCATGCTTTGCTGTATTCGGAGCCGCTGCTCTGGCCTTGGTTCTGCTGACCTGCGCACAGACAAAACACGCAAACTCAGCCTCGATTTGATTCAGGAGCATCAGCCGCACGATTAATCAGAGCAAAACCGAAATCATAAGGCTGTGATTTAATTAAATAAGCATATGCACACTGAGTGAAGCGCGGCACTGTGTTCATTTACACACCAGCAGCTCATGATCGCGTGTTTTCAGCGTCTCGGTTCACAGTAACTGATAACTCCATCTGCATCTATGATGAGTTCGAGTCGCTTTAAAGTACATTTGGAAACAAACTATCTTCACAAACTTATAATGAGAAGCGCTTGTCGACAAAAGAGTAGCTGTAAGTGCTCCTGCGTCAGAATAAAAGTGTTTGAAAATCAAGATTTTTTTTCTGCAAAGATGGAAGAGTATTACAAGAGTATTATATTGGGTCAACTAATGTAATATTAATGTGACCTGCTCTTGTGATTTGATGTACAAATATTTCCTCCGCAAAGAGAATACATGATGACTGAAATATTTTATTTTATTTATTTTTCTGTCCCTTATTTGAAAAAGGTTTGAATGTTGGGGATGGTCTGTAAAAAACTTAAAACCATAAATTAAAAAATAAAGAAAGAAAGAAATTAGAACATCCATAAATAGTGCTGTATTTAAGTTATAAAGTTAAATAAAATGATGCATTATTAATTTTATTTGAATTATGATTTTCATTTTTAAAGGGAAATATCACATTATAATATTTATTTTATTTTTTGTATTTTGTTTATAGCGTATAATAAGTAACTATATATTATTATATAGCCATAAGAGATATCTAACCCTATAAGCACATAAAAAACTTTTTTTTTGAAACGCATTTTAAAATCCCACTTGCAATTTTTATAACTTAAAATAATAATGAATAATAAACAGCCCTAGTCATAACTTATTGGAGACCATCAGAGTGAAAACTTAAACTTGTAAATAAACCTGCAAAAAGCAAAACCGTGTGTTAAAGGATGTTTTATTTAAAGGAAATGTCCATAAATTAACTTAGAAAAGGTTCTGGTAATTTTTATTTTTCGTTTTAGACTTTCTGTTATAACGCTGTAAGCCCAACAACCATACCGGATCACGTCCTGTTGGGCTTTTTGCGTCATCGCCGGCTTGTATTACAGAACCAGTAATAAAAACAACAACATATAAAGCCCATCCAAAAAAGAGGGCGAAATAATCCAGCAGGACAGGGAGTAAAACTGCTAGCAAGGCCAAATTAAAACGCTCTCAGACAAAACATTCCCGCGGGTACACGAAGAAGAAACACAAGCGAACTGTTGCAGAGGCACTGCCTAGCTTTTTATAATACTGCTCCCACGCTTTGGAATAGTCCATCTGGCCGGTCTGAGATCCATTGTGACCTGAAAAGAGCAAAACGAAATGAATCTAAGCAAGTGTGTTACTCAAGAAGCAACCCGGTGATGTTCACAAGAGGAGCGAGTCTTACTGGGGTCCTGCTGGCTCTGAGGCTGCCATGTTGTACGTGGTGCCCAACCTCAGTCATGAAAAGTCTGCGGGACACAACTAAACACACAAAACGCCAAAACACACTACAGACACCAAGGAGCCCACAGACCATCAGGCCCAGCTAAACACACACACACGAACACGATTCAACTGAACGCTTCGGATTACAAACTAGACACGTCCGAGAGGTTCAGTACATCAAATCTTTAGGGCTATCAAGTGATTTTTAATTAATTAATTACACGATGTGCCAATTAACTAATCACATCAATTCTGGCTGAGAAATTACCCCCTAAAAGACCATTTAAAGTCATTATTGTGTTAAATGAGAAAAGCATTACGGCGTTAATGAGTGAGTCATTGAATCATTCGCTCAACTGATTTGTTCAAATAAGTGACTCTTTAAGAATGAGTCATTGAATCACTCGCTCAACTGATTTGTTCAAATCAGTGACCCTTTATGAATGATTGAATCACTCGCTCAACTGATTTGTTCAAGTCAGTGACTCTTTATGAATGAGTCATTGAATCACCGACTCACTCGATTTGTTCAAATATGTGGATTAATTCAAAAATGAAGCAAGTGACTGTCTTTATGAACGAGTCATTGAATCATTGACTCACTCGATTAGTTCAGAAACATGGATTCATTCGGAAACGAATCACTGCTGTATGTTGTTCAGAGACGCTCGACAGTTCTGCTGTGGATTTGATCGGAACTATTTTGTGTGAATTTGAGCAGAAACTGACAATATTGTGTCTAAAATGTAACAATATTCACTTCTTATTTAGCTATTAAATCACTATCACATTAGCAATCGTGCACATCACACCAAATTAAAGCATTAAACTGACCTACAAATCTTAGTTTTGAGATACTCAGAATAAGCGTCAGAATAAACTCACTGGCAGAGAGGAAATAAACGAAGGAAGGCACTCACTTCTGATGAGGAGTCGCAGGTCCTTGGGTGAAAGGACCGAGTCCAAAACTGCTGCTTCCTCCCAATCCAGACCCCTACATGAGGAAACAGAACCAGTCATTATTATTCTAAACTTTTGAACACTACTGTGCAACCCAACGCACCTGCAAACAGAAAGCGCTGAGAAACGGCTCACTCACCCCGATCTTCTCGTCGATCAGCTGTCTGGCCATCTCCATCTGCTGAGGAGATCCACGGATGGAGAAGATCCGGACGTTTGGGTCGGTGTTCGGAGGAGGATTTCTCTGCAGCTCCACATGAGCTCCAGACTGCTGGTTGATGCTCTTTATGGTCTCTCCACCTGAGCAGAACACATGAGCACGACCCATTAACACAGATCTATCACATGCAAGACGCCCTGTTTGAAGCTTCAATTACTGGGAAGTTTAACTAGATTTCATGATTGAACCAGTTAGAAACATCAGGGACAATCAAGCATAAAAATACAGGTAAAAGGTAAAAAAAATAAATAAATGAAAACAAAAAATATGGACACAAGGGAGAGCTAATATTAAAAAATATATATATAATAAAATTAAAATAAAATAACGAGTTATTAACTTCAAGAGCAAGCGACTTCAAGTGCATAACACCTGCTACAATGGTTTTAAAGGTATATGGACGCATGCGCAAGTTTAAAAATACAAATAAATAAAAACAAAAATAGCTTAAAACATGTAATAACTAATTAGAAACACGCACAAACAAATGTAACAAAAAATACAGGTGCATAGTATCTGCTCACTAAACAGCCATATAGTCCACAATTATTTAAAAAGTATAAAATCAATTAAATAAAAACCAGTTAGAAACGTGTGGGACAACCTTAAAATTAAAATGAAACATGTGCATAGTATCTGCTCAATAAATAGCAATAAAGTCTTGGATTGGACAAAAAATGATTGGTTAAAAAAAATGTAATTATAAATTAAATTAATTAATTAATTGACTGAATGGTTAAACCATCAGCTCTCGGGCTGCTGTGCAAATACAGAAAAGCCTGGTGATGTCTGAGCACTCCTCCTGCGCCGGGCCATTACTCTACTGTCAAACTAATTTACCCGCTGCATTAATGAAGGGGGAGTTACCAGTTTAATGTTTTGTTAAATTTTGAGTAATATTGTGAGTGGTTTTGTCAATTTTATTATTTAGTGTTAAGATTATTTAATTACTACTTAAACTTACTTTAGTTATGTCCGAGGCTGTGGTAAGGTTGAATATTAAATTCCAAACTAAATAACTGAAAACTTAATGACAGCACATAGGCGATTTAACATACACAAGGCGAAACAAACCAATTGAAAAAAAGAACAAACAAAAGCCACTAAATTATTACCAGTGTAGCTAAAATGAAATAAATAAATAAAATTAAAAATAAAATAACGATTACAAGCCGCATACCCCTTCTATACTGGTGACAATAAAATACAAATGACTGAAACTTTCAACTAAAATAAATCAAATCACACAACTTGTATTTTATTTAATTATTTCCGCTAGTTGCCAAGGCAACATTTTTTATATATTTGATTTGATTTTAATGCTTTCATTTTAATTCCAGTTGTTTTATTTAATGTTAGAAATGGGAAACTAGCTAAGTTTTTTTTATATACTTTTAATTTTAATGTAATTGTTTTTTGGTTATGGTTTTAGTTTTAGGGAAGTGCTGTGCTCTTAAACACCAAGAGAAAAGGTTTTCAGACCACCCAGAAGATGTTTCACCCCACTGTAGCGCAATAAAGAGCTCAAAAGCTCCCTACAGAGTGAACACTTATTAGGGTCACTTTATGCAGTGACATACTGAAATAAACATGCATCCTTTGAGCTTTAAGGCAAGTTAACTGCACTTCCACCAACTCAAAAACTGACTCTAAATGAAATCTGTTTCACTGTTGTCACTGCAATCCATCGTTTTGTTAAATAAATGAAACGCCTTCTGTACTCTTACTCGTGAAATGTGGCATTGCAGGACCTGCTTTTGATATGAACAACTGTTTGCGACGTTCCTTATAGAGTTGCTTTAATAAAAGCTGAATGCAGAGGAAGTCCTAACCTTTCCTTTCACAATCCAAAAAAAAGCACTATCACTGGGTATTGTGTAGGTCACGTTTCCGGCAAAGCCTCCGGGATCCCAGTCGCCAATCCCCGCGACCGGGTCTGCAAGCACCATCTGGTCTCAACCGGTAAAAAAAGGGGGGGACGCCTCCGAACCCATCGCGCTCCTGAACACACAATCCAAATATATAACCTAATTCAGATTCGATCAATGTGACAAATTCAGACTGACAAATTAGACCCCAAATATAAACCAGTGAATCACATTACAACAAAGTATCTTTTCGAAAATAGGATTCACATTGCACAGTACGAGAAAAGATATCAAATTACTTTAAAGCATACTGAGGAGGAAATAATGAACCCAAATAGGAACGAAAAGCTATTAGGGCATCGGTCACTGTTTTTAATAATGAGAAAAATCCGGGAAGCCTCACAATGCACCCGATTCTCAAATGAGGTCATGATTCAACATACTCAAATGGCTGTGGACCACTTATCTCCCAATAGGATCTCACTACTAGGATAGGATGGACAATAAGAACATTGGCACGCAGGGTGACTGTCTTCATGAATGAGTCACTGAATCATTCACTCACATCAATTCATTGTCACACGGCTGGACATCAGACAGAAGCACAGCGCGTGACTCGTTTATGAGTGTCACTGAATCACTGACGTCACTCGATATTGTGTTCACAAGTGATTCAGTCGGAGAAATAAAGTGATGACCGTCTTTAGAGTGAGTCACTGCTCCTCGAGATTTACATTCAAAACGGCTGATTCATGTCGAGAAACAAGTTAGTGACCTGGCGGTTTAGGATGAGTTCACTGAATAACTGACTCACTCGTTTCATTCAAAACAGCCGATTCATCAGAATAAGCAGACTGTCGTAGAAGGAGATCATTGCATCACTAGACTCATCGATTTTTCAAAGGGGTGGGTTCAATTCAGAACTAAAGTTGAGGACTGCTTTTAGGAGTTGAGTCACGACTCACTCTAGTTCGATTCAAACGGAGCCGTTCGTCAGAACAACGAGTGGGGGAACCCCCCCCCCCCCCTTTTGGGTCTTAGATGAATACATCAGATATCCAGAGTTTTTGCGCTCATATCTTGAGTTGAGGTCCGGCCACTGCATTCTAATGACTCTGGCATCAGTGTAGGACACCTCCAGACGCACCCTGGCCGTATTGGACCGGATCATGAGGAGGTGGAACCGCAGGCGAATCACCGTCCGGTTGACTCCTAGCCTGAGCGATCCGTGCCGGACTGATCCCCTTCAGCTGGAAACATAGCACCAGACACAGAGATTACAAGAACAGCAGCTCATTTATTACACAGCTTTAACCCTATAAAACTACTTCATCATATTTGTGACCCTGGGCAACGCAGTCTAAGGTAAATTTTTCTGAAATTGAATTCATACATCATCAGAAAGCTGAATAAATAAGCTTTCCATTGATGTTGGTTTTGTTAGAATAGTACAATATTTGTCTGAGATACAACTAGTTGGAAAATCTGGAATCTGAGGTCCAAAAAAGCGTAATAGAGAGACTATACTATGATTATCATGTCGGCTTTACGGGGTAATGGCTACAAATCCTGTCAAACAGCGGCTGATTACTGGACTGAGTTATCTTTCGCCTCTGATTGCGCTAATACTGTCAAAACACACAAGGTTTACATATAAACTCAGTTGGTTAAGTCTAAAGTGGAAGTAGTTGAGAGAAACGGATGCGCGCCATAAGCAGAGACGGAGGGTCTTAAAGTGACAGCAGTCTAATAGTGCTAAACATGCAGCCGCTCGTCAATAAAGGGACAGCTCACCCAAAATTAAAATGGCCTGGCACATGTGACACACGCGCATGTGTCCCGAACCTGGGTCAGTATTGTCTTCGGGAGCGGGAGCACAAAAGATGATATTTTGAAGAAAGTTCAACAGAAGAAAGAAACTCATTCAGGTTTAAAACAGCTTGAGAGTGAGTCAATGATGACAGAACATTCATGGGATCATAAGCAGGCAGTAAACAGTGTAAACACATGTGAGGGAACAGTATATTAATCCCTGTAAGCTTCAATGATCCCTGCTGGGCCTCCACAGTCTTAAGAGATGCGTGTGTTCGAGTCAAAACACACACAGGTACAGATAAACCACAACTCTTCAACAATATATTCCACCAAAATGTGTTTGAATGAAGTTTTTTCACAATTCTGCACTGTCAAATCAATCAAGTCACTTTTTTTTAAAAATTAATTTGCCATTTAATTGCAGGATAATCACAAAAAGCGCAGTATGACTTAGCGCAGCTTATGATACATTAGTATGATAAAGAAACACACATGGGTAAGAAGTTGTTTTCTGTTTCTGACCAAAATAAGCAGCAATGTGCACCAGAATTTGCTGAATGAAATCCAACCCTCGTTTCTTACTAACTCGCGCTGCCGATTCCAAAAATAGTGCTCGTTTTGTTCTTTCACGTCACACCTTCTCACGAAATATGCCTTTTGCAGCAGTTTTGCTTTCAAGAATCATTTATAAGGTTATTTCTGTGATGCGCAGCTGTATTTTCAGCATCATTACTCCAGTCTTCAGTGTCACATGATCTTCAGAAATCAGTATAATATGCTGATCTGCTGCTCGAGAACTTATTAATTATAATGTTGAAAACAGCCGAGTAGAATTTTTCATTTTCTTTGATGAAATAGAAATTCGAGAATTCAGAAATAAAGCTGGAGGTGGACTTCTATCAGGTAAAGAATCCTGAAAAAAAAATGTACTCCGCTGTTTTCAATGTTGATAATAATAATTATTAAAAAATGAGCAGCAGAGCAGCATATTATACTGATTTCTGAAGATCATGTGACACTGAAGACGGGAAAAGGACTGAAGGGGCTGCAAATACCGCTGCGCATCACGAAATCATTACAGTTTAACACAGAGTCCACAGAAAACCATTAATTTATTAAACAGGAAAATATTCCACAATTTTAACTGCCTTTTTTTGTTTCTGATTTCTGGATCAAACTAAATGCAAGCTTGAATGGCAAAGAAGCGTCCCGTTTAAAAAACTTATCTGTCCAAACTTTTGACTGGTAGTGTTCATAATTTGTGGAAAAAAAAGGAGGCACCGATTCTAGCTATACCGATGTTTGGCTACAAACCACCGAGTTTTTCTTCAAGCAGCGGTAACGTTTATATAAACTAACTGACCGGCTGTAAACTGGATCCTGACTCCGCTCTTCTGGATCTTCGATGCGAATCTCGCGTTTCTCCTGGCCAATAACATTCCCCCCGGCGAATCTGGGCACTGCCACCTGTGTGAGCAAACCAACAATCAACACACCAGGCCTTTCTGGCTTCATCGCAGCTGAACGTGTTCTTACGTCAATGCTGCTGCCCAGTCTGACCGAATCGTGTGCTAGCCGCTCAAAAACTAAAACTCCCTGGATCCTTTTCCCTGATGATCTCCAGCACCAGCTCCCGCGCTTGCCTGTCGACACACTACCTCAGAGTCGAACTCACACACACCCACTGCGGATCGGAGACTGCATCGCTGATAAACACACACACACCTGAACTTTATAAGGGTCTCCAGTGATTCTCAAGGGCTTGTCTGATCCAGTGGGCATCGGGTCGTCCTGAATCATGATCATCTTTACTCCTGTCCTCTCCTGTGGGAAAACAACATTAAATTACAATTAAAATGATCTTTTAATCTGATTTATTGCACATCAGCTCTGGCTGAGACATTATCCCCAAAAGATCATTTAAGTCATTACTGTGTTATACGAGAAAAGCAATGACTAGACATTACAAAACAGAAGCTTTTTGAATATTGAAATATAAATTATTTTTGAAAATGAAAAGATATGCTTAATATGAAACTACAAGCTCAGGTAAGTGGCGGCAAGTCACTGTCTTAATAAGTGAGTCACTGAATCATTCACTCAACCAATTTGTATCCAAACCTGATTTCATTCAAGACCAAGCAAATTACTGCTTTACAAATGAGTCACTGATCATGGACGCCAGTCAGATTTGTTCAACAGCTGATTCATTCAGCGACCAATCAAATGACTGTCTTACAAAAAATGTCACATGAAGCAGAGACTCAACCAATTTGTTCAACAGCGATTTCATTCCGAGCCAAGCAAATGACTGCTTTAACAAATGAGTCACTGAATCATTGATCAGTCTTTTGGGCACAGCATATTCATTCGAGACCAAGCAAAATGACGTCTTTACAAATATCACTGAATCATTGACTCAGTCGATTTGTTCAAACAGCTGATTCATTCAGAGACCAAGCAAATGACTGTCTTTACAAATGAGTCGTTCACTGATCATTCACACGCAACAATTTGTTCAAATGGCGGTGATGTACATTCGGAGAGGATACTAAGCCAATGGACTGTCTTTTATTAAGGAGTCACTGAATCATGCATCAGTCGCTTTGGTTTTTTCAAACAGCGGATTCATTCAGAAACCAGCAAATGACTGTCTTTACAATGAAATCACTGATCTGTGACCTCACCTCGATTGGTTTCAAATGGCTTGTTTCTTCAGAGACGAAGCAAATGACTGTCTTTACAAATGAGTCACTGAATCATTGACTCACGGGGGCCCTCGATTTTTTTTTTTGTTCAAACGCTGATTCATTCAGAGACAAGCACATGACTGCTCTTTACAATGAAGCCTGAATCCATTGCACTCAGTCGCAGTTGTTCAAACAGCGATGCTTCAGAAACCAGCAATGACTGGTCTTTACATGAACATGATCAATTTGACTCACTCCTTTGTTCAAATGGCTGTTTCATTCAGAGACGAAGCAAATGACTGTCTTTACAAATGAGTCACTGAATCATTGAAACACTGATTCACTCAGTTTGTACAAATGGCTAATTTTTTCAGAAACAAAGCAAGTGTAGATTTCTCTTTTATGCCAAAAATCATAAGGATATTAAGATCAAATCTTCCCTGAAGATATTTTGTAAGTTTCCTACCGTGAATATATCAAAACTTAATTTTTTTTAGTAATATGCATTGCTAAGAACTTCAACTTTAAAGGAGATTTTCTTAATATTTTAGATTTTTTTTGCACCCTCAGACTCCAGATTTTCAAATTTGTCCTATCCTAACAAACCATACCTCAATTGAAAGCTTATTTATTCAGCTTTCATATGAAGTATAAATCTCAATTTCGAAAAAATGACCTGTGCTCCAGTGGCACATAGTTTCCATAAAGCGCTATATGAATATGTTCACTTGACTTTGATTAAACATAGGTTTAAAAAATCAATTAATTGTCAATAGCTCTCTCCTGCCTACTCTGTGTTTAAAATCACAGTCAACACCTGACACCAACAACTGAACGCCACCTCACTGTTTATGGGTCTCCATCCCTTCACCGATTACCCAGGAACCTAGCTTTACATGCCGGTTCAGGAACTTCTTTGATAGGCGCGGTTCCCGTCCATCTTGAGTGTGGAACCTGGTCCCGTTCCGCCCCCCGTCCACATCTTGCCCGACAAACCGCTTGCCTAGCCTGATAACACAACCTCAGCAGTGCATTCGTCTGCAGCATATATGACTGAGGAGCGGAAAGCTCAGGGTGAACCTTCTTACTCTCGATTCTTGTCTGGGGTCCCCAGTCAGTCAAGTCCTGTCCATCCTGCCTCCAGCTGTCTGGGGGGGACACGACAAATACTGCAAGCTAGGCAGTAACTGATGCACATCAGCTCTCACGATTAGTTTTTGGTACAATGAATTTCAGACAAATTAAAATTACATGTGTCCTTTTCATAGGGCTTGGACAAATACTGCACGGTTCTTTGTGAAAATTGGAAATATACACGAGATAAATACTAATATACAACTTGTATAGGACTGGCTCTTTGGCTGGTTTTGATGGCTGTCTGGTTCCTTCATGTTTAGTCCGTGGGATAAAATCATCTGCTAATATAAATGTAAATATGATGTAAAGGGTAAAAAACTAACTAAACGAATTTTAAACAGCCCAATCAAATTAAGGTGACCAATAAAATCAAATCTCTCTCTTCATATCAACACCTAAGCTTGTCCTGTGCTTACATTTAAACTTATAGGCACCGCTGCATGTAATCACATCCAAACAAATCGGTAGACACATCAACCATCAGCATTTCAGATCTAAATTAGATTGTAAGTTTTCGAATTGAAGCAAAAACAGAATGGTGTTTGACTTCATTTTGTGAAACATAATAAAAAACTGCATGGAAACAGAAACAGCAGACGCGCGAACGACGACGCAATGCACTCCTGCACAGGTGGCGCTCAGTGGAACGCATGATACCGCGTTTCCTTGTTCCGTCTGTACACAAGGCGCGCGCGCTTGATGAACAGCATGATACAGCGTTTCCATTGATACCGCGTAACAAGCCGCTCGCTTATGAGACGCAGTGATACAGCTTTCCTGGGTGCCGGTGTAACACAGCCCTCTGCGCGCTTATGAACAGCAATGATACAGTGTTCCTTGGTTACCGCTGTAACAAAGCAGAGGTGCGCTTATGAACAGCAATGATACAGCGTTTTCCTTGGTTTCCGCTGTAAACAAAGCAGCGCCGCACTTATGAACAACAGTGATACAGCGTTTCCTTGGTTACCGCTGTAAACACAGCAGCGATGCGCTTATGAACAGCAATGATACAGCGTTCCTTGGTTACCGCTGTAAACAAAGAAGAGCTGCACTTATGAACAGCAATGATAAAGTGTTTCCTTGGTTACCGCTGTAAACAAAGCAACGCTGCGCTTATGAGCAGCAGTGATACAGCGTTTCTTTGGTTACCGCTGTAAACAAAGCAGTGGTGCGCTTATGAACAGCAATGATGCAGCTTTTCCTTGGTTACCACTGTAAAGAAAGCAGCGCTGTACTCATGAACAGCAATGATACAGTGTTTACCGCTGTAAACAAAGCAGCGCAGCACTTATGAACAGCAATGATACAGCATTTCCTTGGTTACCACTGTAAACAAAGCAGCACCGCGCTTATGAACAGCAATAATACAGTGTTTCCTTGGTTACCGCTGAAAACAAAGCAGCGCTGCGCTTATGAACAGCATGAACAGGTTTCCTTGTTTCCGGTAAACAAAGCCAGCCCCGCGCTTATGGAACAGCAGATACAGTGTTTCCTTGTTACCGCTGTAAACAAAGCAGCACCGCGCTAATGAACAGCAATACAGCGTTTCCTTGGTTTCCGATGTAAACAAAGCACGCCGCGCTAATGAACAGTAAAAAAAAAAAAACAGATGAGCAGCGTTTCCTTGTTACCGCTGTAAACAAGCACACCAGCGCTACATGACAGCAATGATACAGCGTTTCGTGTTACCGCTGGTAACAAAGCAGCTGCCGCGCTAATGAACCAGCAATGATACAGCGTTTCCTGGTTACCGCTGTAACAACAGCGCCGCACTTATGGAACAGCAGCGATACAGCGGTTTTTTGGTTACCGCTGTAAACAAAGCAGCACCGCGCTTATGAACAGCAATGATACAGCGTTCCTTGGTTACCACTGTAAACAAAGCCGTCACCGTCGCTAATAGAAAGGAGAAGCAGCATGATACAGCGTTTCGTGGTTACCGCTGTAAACAAAGCGCGCCGCCTAATAACAGCAAATGATACAAACAGGACGTGTGACTTGGTTACGCGTGCGGGTAAACAAAAGCACGCCGCCTATGAGACAGCAATGATACAAGCGTTTCTTGGTTACGCTGTAAACAACCAGCGCCGCTCTAATGAACGCATGATACACGTTCCTTGGTACCCGCTGTAACAAAGCGAGCTGCGCTTATGAACAGCAATGAACAGGCTTTCCTTGTTTACCGCTGTAAACAAAGCAGCGGCTGCGCTTATGACAGCGTGATACGGTTTCTTGGTTACCTGCTGTAACAGCAGAGCCGCTCTTATGAACCGCAATGATCCATCGTTTCCTTGTGTAACTGCTGTAACAAAGAGCGGCCGCGCTATGAACAGCAGTGAACAGCGTTTCTTGGTTACCGCTGTAAAAGCAAGGCAGCACGCCGCGCTATGAACCGCAGTGATACAGCTTGTCCCTTGTTACCTTCTGTAACAAAGCAGCGCTGCCTGGTATAACGCTGATACGCGTTTCCTTGGTTACCGCTGTAAACAAAGCAGCGCTGCGCTTATGAACAGCAGTGATACAGCGTTTCCTTGGTTACCGCTGTAAACAAAGCAGCACGGCGCTTATGAACTTTAATATGCATTATACAGAGGCAAGAGAAAAAAAAAATACCATCTAAACTTTTCTAAGACAGTAAGTTCCCCTCAGACATGGATTTAAATAAACTCCGACCCCTAATTGAATCGCGATTTGTTTAGCATCTCAACCGACTTGAATCGTCACATATTTGAATCGATTTTCAACCGGCTCGCAGTTAATCGTTACATCCGTCCTGCAAGCTACTCAAATTAGAAGCCAAAAAAAAAAAAAAGTGCACAACACAAACTCCACCGAACAAATTTCCCCAATCCTACAAATCTTTCGCTCTACACGGCTAACGTTACGTGCATCCTATTTTTCACTTTACAGCTTCAGAGTTTGGATATTACGGTGATATTTGCATTAAATGAACTTAAGACTACAGACAGATCAGACACTTTCACTTCACTTTTTTAAATCAATATTCATCTTTATCAGTAAAATCGTGAAAAACGGCACTATTTGGTTAGAAACGCACACAAACTATGCTATTAGTGTGTTCAACTAGAAAAAAAACGTCATTTATTTGTTTGCATAAATTCAACTGAGAAATGCATAGATCTAGTGAATGTAAAATGTAATCATCATCAAATACTAAGAAAAATGCATACATTTCTCAAATGTATTATAATTTAATATTTTATGAAATACCAATATAATATTTATCACACGATTTATCGTAAAATATTTAAGTAGTTCCATAACTAAAATATTTTATTTTACAATTTGAATTTTATTTAAATTTATGCATAAAGAAAAGGATAATTTCACAACAATTCCGCATCAATGCAGTGGTACAAATTATTATAAATTAATACCAACAATTACTTAAGAATATTAGCAAAACTCATTCTCAAATGAAAATAAATTTTATCATTATTATTAATATGTATTGAATTAACATATTTATTATTGCACGGTTTACATATTCAGTACATATGTTTTTATTTATAAATCACATTACCACTTACGTGTAATGCATCCTAGTTTACCTGCATGAATAACAATTTCTCAAATCAAATTTGATTTATAATTATTATTAATTTAAATAGTCGATGACAATCATATAGGTACCGTTTTATAATATTTAACTATTTCATTATATAATTATTAAGTATATAATATAATATAATATTATACATATTTTTATAATAGCACATTAATATCTTAATTATTATAATATTTTTATTTTGCATTTTTATTTAGATTTAAGCATTTGGAAGACACTTTTCAGATCAGAACGTACCAGAGGCGATCTGGATCTTACAGTTGGATTCCAGCTGAATTCTCGTGATCTGCTCGCCGCCGCGTCCAATGACTGATAAAGACACACAGATCAGCTTATATCAGGCCAAAAATTGCATGCATACTGATTTATAAAGAATAATATTTTTTTATAAAATTAGTTCAGCTTCTAACAGGCCAAAAATTGTATGCATACTATTTTTTTTGCATGCATGCAACGTTTTTCAAAACACAACAGCAAATGCTTATTTTTTAGACAAACTGCTCTAACTTAAAAAAATAATAAAAGTGAGCAAATCATTATAAACCTCAGTAGGACTTTGTCACTAAAAATCTGCACATGCATGCATTTTTAGAGCGTTCCATAAAATGTAACATTTTATCACAGCGAAGCTGCATTAGGTTGTTATTTTTATGCTAATTATTAGACTATTAAAGCTCAAATGTTTGTGCAAAATCCATATGAAGAATATCAGTACTTACTGAATCCAACCATCTTATCAGGCACTTTGAACTCTTCTGTTATTATAGCCCTAAACAAACACACAACATGATCATTACAGCTGTGCACAGAAATGCACGGTTATTAGTCCAAAAACTATAATAAGCAACAGCACAACATGAGTTTTAATAAATACAAGCGCTCACCTTGTACCATGCACCATTGCACCGAGCTGGCTCGCCACTGCGCAGAAACAGACGGGAAAAATACATTAGTGTTCATTACACATCATCATGTTACAGTCTGGCAGAACAAACTTCAAACCTGAGAATACGGAAATATTCCAAAACAAAAAACATTTAAAAATACGGTCATAAATAATCTATTATATTTCACGAGCTGAACAACTTTGGTACAATGTTGGAGTAAAAAAAATTTAATAAATAGTTTTAATATAGTTTAATAGCAAAAGTTAAATAGTATGAATAATTTAAAAACCGTAAAAAGTGTTCATTATTAATTATTATTTATTTATCTAACAAATGAGGTTTTAGACACTCAACGAATCGCAAATAAATAAAGAACAACAAAAGCAAAATGTTAAAAAAATATATTTTTCACCTCGACCTTACACTCTTTGGGAGATGAGCGATTGTTATAATATCAATGCACAGCTGAAAACGTATGTGTTTGCATTCTCATGTTGTTGTGTTTGTTTTTCAGTTAAACATTCAGTGGTTTTTGGGTTTCGCGAACAAAAAAATATTTCAATGGTTTAATACTTGTTTGAAAGAAAAAAAAAACGTTTAGAAAAAAAAAAAAGTTTTTTTTAGTTCATTAGAATTTAATGATTTAGATTTTGTTGTGAGAGATGTTTTTTTTTTTTTCTTCTAAGAAATTTTGTTAATTTGTTTTTTTTGGTATAATTGATTGTTCATTACGACTTTTATAATAGCGTTGGTTCCTTTTTGTTATTCAGTTTGTAGTAAGGGAACCCATATTGCCATGTAAATGGCCTCGCAAAAAATGATTTCTATTGTGGTAATTAATCAATGATTTAATAATAAAATAACTTTTCCATCTTGGATTTTTTAAACCCATTTTTTTAACCACTTGATGTTATTTGAATTTCACAGTTTTGTTTATTCTGGTGGGTGTTTGGAAGCTGAATCAGGCCACCATCAAACTATTTCGCTTTTTCCTGATGGTTGCACAAGAGGTTCAAGAACTAGTCATTTTCCTGGGCTTTGTGTGGACACGAAACCCTGTCCAAGGTCCCCGCTTTTTGCTTTTAAAGCCTCTGCCGTTGATTTTAACCTCAAAGGTCTTACGTTTGTCGTCTGTACTTGCCGTCATCGTGCCTGTTAGGGGGGCAGTGTGGTGGGCTTCTGGGAGGTGTGTTGTCTTGGTGTGGGGGGGGGGGGATACTACTCAAGACAAAAATTGCAGGGGGCCGAGTGTGGGTGATCGTCATGACAGGCAACAGTGGGGCGCGGTGATGAACGGGGGGTTGTTAGTGGAGAGTGCAAAACGGGTGAACAGTGGAGATGGTAAAAGCCAGCGTGCAGATAAGGAGTGGGGGGGAAGAAGCGGCCGGAGAAGGGGGGGGGGGGGCCGTGTCTCAGGTGCTGAGCGTTGCTGGGCGCGCCGAATCGCTTGTACAGGCAGCGAGATCGGAGGCACTTGAGCTTCGAGTTAGGCAATCTTGCGCTGGCGCGCTGGCCGGGCCCGTGCGGGAGGGCAGCGGGGTGAGGACCCGAGGTAGAGAAAGAGCCTGACGATCGGAGTCAAGCGCTGCCCGCCCGGATTCACGCGTGCGGACTAGGCTAGGGGACTGTTGGATCTTGCGGGCGATGGGGGAAAAAGAAATATAAAGGAGGGATGTAAAGAAGAGAGAGAACTTTAGCTCAGCAACGCGGTAATGCAGTCACAGAGGGGCGCGCGATCCCGGATGAAGTCGGGGGGTGGAGGGTCGGAGATGTGAAGTGGCAAGAGTGATGATCTGAAAAAAAGGAAAAAAAAGAAGTAAGGTGGTTTTGTAATGTCTATGAGTTGTGGAAAGAAGAAACTAACGTCAACCTAGATAACGCATTCATTTTTAATGTGTGTAAAAAGAAAGACATCAAAGAAACTCAATAAGAAATAATAACATAACAGAACATACCATAAAAATCATTTAAATAAATAAAATAAAATTACAAAAGTAATACGGAATAAAAAATAATAAATAACATAACATAACAGAACATACCGCTAGAAAACTCAATTCAGATGAAAGTAAAAGGAAGATAGCTATAAAAAACAAAATAATAAATTAAAAAAATAAATAATAATAAAATAAACATACTAGACAGTTACCCATAGAAAAATAAAAAATAACAATCTACAATAAAAAATATATAAAATATAAAGTAAAAATTAAAGTACATAAACAATTATATATAAATATATTCCCACACAAAACTAAAATCATATATATTTTGTGTATATATTTGAAAAATTAAAAATGTCCACATTTATTTTGGTGCATGAACAAAAACACAAAACACCGAACTACTATAATAAACACACACACACAACAAATGCATGCAAAGACAAATCACTGGACAAGTAATTCTCCAAAACGCAAGCTTGTACATTTTTTGAGTTCTTTCAGTCCACAACATTATAAACTAAAATAGCAATAGGACTTGCACTAGCAAAACATAACAATGGTAAAAACGATAATATATAAAAAAAATAATAATAAAGTGCATTTTCATGAGTATTATCAAAACCTAAATAATTATTTGTAATGCTCTCATTGCATTGCATGCAGTTATAAGCATTAACACAATTTTTCCTGAAATATATCATGATTTATGCTACTATACGCTACATAAGCATGCCATTTTATCATTGCTCCCTCATTATTTATTTTTTTACAGTATTCGTTTAAAACCACTGCATTATGAAACGATACGACGCATCTTTGATTTGTACAGTACTTCATTCAGTGTAGGTGTATCAGTTTAGAGTTTCAGACAAATTACACTAAACTAACATCCAAAACATTTAGAGGATATTTTGCAAATTTAAAAACAATTCGATCTAGGTGTTAAATTCTCTTTTGTTGGCGTCAATGCTGCGCCGCATCTGAATGGTGCGTGAGAGAGAAGCGACGCTCTTAACAGTTAAACTCAAAGCAAGAGGCTGTTTTGAGGAGAAAGCGAGACCGGCTCGTCTCCACCTCCTCCCTCCAGCTAAACCCTCTTTCTGGGGAATGCTGGGAAGGAATGCCAGCTATGTGAGCGGCGGGATAAACGAGCGACCCAAGGGAACGACTCCAGCGAAACTGCAGGAGAAGGTAAACAGCGGTCGGAGGAATTCAGACCAACAACTGGACACTTGTTGCCCACTTGAGCCGCACTGAACGGGCCTTTGCACCGCTCCTGCTCACACAAACCCAATGTAGGTCAATGGAGCGCATTGATTACCCATGATGCAACATGCACGCTGGCGAGTGCTCATGCAAACACCTAACGAGAGCAGGGCAGGAGAGGATGAATGAAACTTGATGAGGCACAGGCTTTAAACCCTCACAATGCATTCAGGTCCATTTTGACCCAGAATAGATGCATAAAAAATTCAAAAAAATTTTTTTTTTAGTAAAAGAGCGAAACTTTGCAAATGCTTCAAGACCCTCAAAATACACATTATATATTTTATCAGATTTTTTACAATTAGTTTAAGATATATAACCATTTAAATAAAAAAAATGTCACGCATTTCACATCCGGGTCATTTTTGACCCGGGTATATATGGAGTACCAATAGTGTCAAAAAATACTTTATCTATGGAGTTTATATTAGCGTCAAAAACGTTTGTGAAATATATTTAGCCTTTCCCTCACACTTCTCTCACACTTCTGCGACTGAATTTGGTTGATGAACATGAATATGTACACCTATTGACGCACCACCGCAGCATGAAAAACGTCACTTTTTTCGTTTTGAAAATGTTTACGCAAGCAAAATGAAGTTGTTTTGCTTGAAAATGTTATTTAATATTAATGAGTAAATATTAGATAATATAAGGTAAATATTAAGATTCTTTGAGTTTATGCATGTCAAATTAATTTATTGTTGTTTGAAAACAAAATGATGTTTTGTTAGAAATAAATATTTCAGTTTCACAATTTTGGACTGTTTTTGAGCAATTGTGAGTTATAAATTCAAAGGAATTTAATTAAACTCCATTCATTCCAATAGGGTTAATACTGATAATTCTCAGATTATATGTTCTTATAAATTTCATACAATATATTCAAATACAAATGCAGTAATAGTATAGTAACATTCAAAACCTTTTGATTTTTTCACATACACATTAATAAGAAGTTGCTGATCAGATACAATATGGTTTTAGCTGAAAAATATTAAGTAAATATTAAGATTCTTCGCGTCCGGACGCGGAATATGAAAATATACAGATTCTGAATGCATTATGAGGGTTAAAACCATGACAGCTATCATTGCACGGGTGAAGCTGATTATGTAACGCGTTCACTGCACGTCATCGCAAATCAAACATCAACGAGAGCTCGTTTCTATCACAGGAGAGCAATCTACAGATCAAGTGCATCGTGACGGCTGATAAATCAGGGCTGCGATTCTGGACGTGAGCCCAGGTCTATTTTCTTCCCCAGCAGAGCTGATAAAAGCCCGCTCCCAAACACGAGGAGAAAACTTCAACTACACGAGCAATCATTTCAATCATTGATATATCAGCAATAAAAACATGTCACAGCAGAACAAAACACCGCAGTGCTGCAGAAAACCCTGAAGAAAAAGGTCAAGCACTATATTTCGAGCATTATTATAAAGCATTAAGGCACAAGAGGTGCATTACAGTGTCCGAAACATGGTTATTATAGGAAAGTGCAACTGAAACTAAAATTAAAACCATAAAAATAAACATTTTCATTACTAGAAATAATATAAACATTGAAATACAATTTTAAAAATATTTCAGCGAGTTCCCAAGGCAAAAATCGCATTTGAATTTAGTTTAACCTGATGTAATTAAAACTGAAACTGACTAAACAGCGCAAAACAATCCAGAACAACTTCTCGTGCAAACTCTTCTAGAACGGCTGCACAAAGCAGAAGACACGCAGTCTGTCGCTACAGTACCAGGCTCTTAACAGAGAATCGATCCGTCAGGCGCCTCCTTACAAGCGACGACACTCAGGAGAGTTACAATGAAGTCATTCAGAGACAACAACTCTACACTCATCTGCGTTAACATCTCAGAACATGTCTCGAAACTTAGCAGTGCCTCAAAGTGTGCAGATTGTTTGCAACGCGTATGACAAAGTAACGCTCCTGCATGTTACAAATAAGCGAGGAGGATGATACTGGAATATTCATGCGAGTTTACGGCTTGCATCTGGTTTTTCATGTTATGCAAACGTTGGGCGGCACATGCATGAGTGACTCATTCACACGAGCTTCTGTCTGAAACACTGACACGTGTGTGTCACGACAGCTGCATGTCGCTGCTTACTATACGGCTCTCATGAAATCAATTACTTTAACAATGAATCCAACTTCCAAAAGAACTTGTGGTATACAGTGTAATGCTTGCAAGTTACTTTGACTTTTACCAAGAACTGAAGTGCTCATCTGAGTAGATGTACTACATGCAATACTGTATGTAAAGGTAAACTGACAATTATGAGTATTAAAAGTAGGGATGCACCGATACTGGTATCGGTATCGGGCCCGATACTGGTCTCCTGTACTCGTACTCGTTAAAATGCCCCGATACCAAACGCCGATACCACACAGCATGTGATAAGCGCCATATTCAGACAAAGAAACACCGACAACAGAACAACAGACAGCAGAAAGGAGTTAAGGATGTCTACGAAGTATATGTATGCAATGAATATAATGTTAAACATTCAGTATTAACGCCTGTATAGCTGATGTGCGCGAGCTGATAAACAAAGCAGGCTGAGTGGATTGAGCGCGCGGCGGCGCAGATGCGCGAGCTTGTCGAGTGAATATATCTTTCTCACAGACATCACTGGAAAGTTTGTAGTTCGGTCGGATATGTAAAAAACAAGTAAGTAAAACAATGCACAAGTTACTTAACGAGAGAGTGCGAGAGAGAGAGAGAGAGAAAGGCATGAGAGAGTGAGAGCGCACTATCTGTTGAGGGGGTGTGATCTTTGATGTTCACTCACTGAGCACACGCATCATTTGGATTAAAACGAAATCGTAAAAATAAAAACATTCATGGGGCATTCACTATAAACCTCATTTATTTTCAACCTTAGGCATACACGACTTTCTGGCGAAAGTGAATCTAGCAGCCTGTGTGAAATGCGCTAGTCTGTACTACTGTCCTCTCATTCTGCATCAGTACACATACCTGCACGCGTGTTTAGCTTGCGTGTTTCTGCATTATAGGAGTGGCTTTGGAATATAAATCGCAGCATGTTTCAGATGAAAAAACACGACTTCTATATCTGAAAATATCACAGTTAGGAGATGTATAACGAGTGGTTCCCTGCATTATTACAGCAAAGCGCGTGATTACAGTACTGAGCCGCTGCAATGGAGCAGCTCTAATGCTATTAAATTAAAGATGATGTACCACAGAGCAAAAAAATGAACAGTGAAAGTAACAAAAACTTGTAAAATACATTTAATGGGCATAATTGTGAAAATAACCGAAGGATATACAGTCAAACCAAACATGATTCAGAGACCAGATATAATTTGATATTTTTTTACTAGTGTGTGCAGGACACTATAGTTCATTTATGTAAGCGAGGATAGCAAAATAAAGTAAACTGTGACAAATCATACCAAAAATACAGTGGACTACCAGTAAAACTGATACAAATTTGGGACCAAAGATTATTCAGACCGAGTCTGGGAATAAACTGAAGTTGAGGTTTGCATGAAGCTGGGTCACAGCACGCCCAGGAGACTACAGGCTGTCATTGAGGCTAAGGGTCACTCGACTAAGTATTGATAGTTGTGTAAATACTGTCATACTAACAGCTGTCTGAATTATTTTGGTTGATTGTAATCTATTACCTTTCTATCAAAGTTATCTAACATCATCAAGTTGAATTTGTTCTGAGACAGTTTAACTCTGAGTTCTTGTTATATTTTATTACCATTTTTTTAAACTATAGTGAATAAACTGTATTAATTAATGAAATGTTCAAGGTGTGTGAATAAATTTTGGTTTTACATTATTTGATACATGAAGTTAACCACTAACATTAGCCAGTACTCTTTTGGTTTCTGTACCCAAGTTTAAAAAAAAAAAAAAGTCACAAATGTATTGGTATCGGCAAGTACCAAAAATAAAAGTATTGGTATCGGGTGAGTACTGGAAAAAGTGGTATCGGTGCATCCCTAATTAAAAGTGCTCATATGAGTAGATGTACTACATGCAATACTATACGTAAAGGTAAAATGACAATTATGAGTATTAAAAGTGCTCATATGAGTAGATGTACTACATGCAGAGCTGTATGTAAAGGTAAAATGACAATTATGTGTATTAAAAGTGCTCATATGAGCAGATATTCTACATGCAGAGCTGTACGTAAAGGTAAAATGACAATTATGAGTATTAAAAGTGCTCATATGAGCAGATATTCTACATGCAGAGCTGTACGTAAAGGTAAAATGACTATTATGAGTATTAAAAGTGCTCATATGAGTAGATGTACTACATGCAATACTATACGTAAAGGTAAAATGACAATTATGAGTATTAAAAGTGCTCATATGAGCAGATGTAC